>LOEQ01004060.1:35047-49266 GCA_001685075.1 Bramus lutescens
TATCTATCTATCTATCTATCTATCTATCTATCATCTATCTATCTGTCATCTATCCGTCCATCCGTCCATCTGTCCATCCACCCGCCCATCCATCTCTCTGTATACTTATTTATCTTTAAAATTAAGTATTTAGCACATATTATACCTCACTGTCTGTCCTACTCATATGCAATCAAACCAAGTGCTATCCTTTCAGAATTAGACTTTGGTTAAAGACACTCCATGATTCCAATTCAGTTTCTAACCTTGTCTTTCAGCCATGTGCCATATGTCAGGGCAGGATATGAATTTCTGCTTTTGTAGTCTGTTGCCTTCTTTCAGGCTCTTTTAGCTGATATTACTGTGCTGTTTTTGGTTAGTACAGACAAGAGAAGTAGAAGGTCTTATCCCATTTATTAGGTTGGCATAGTTTAGTTAAGCTTAGGTTTGTTGAAAATAATATGCTTAAATGACTTAAGGGCCTTTCAGCTGAAGAGATAATCTAAAACAAAGTTGTAGAGGCTAAAATACGAACAGATTTTACATATTTCTCTATCCCTGTTAATTCTAGAAATTCTAGATTTTCTGTATATCTAAAATTACACTAGCTATTTTTGGTGGTTGCATCATCATTGGCTATTTAGAAATAACCCAAATATCCCATATACCTATGGGTAGTTGACTTGGAGTATTTGCTTTCTCACCTAACACATTGTTAGTTTAAATATAAGCTACAAACTCACGACTGTAGGATAGACACATGGGAAGGGGATTTGTGGGGATAGTAGCTGTTGAAGAAGGCTTCTTCTTTCATGCTTGCGAGGATGGTTGAGGAACACCCATTGGACAGGGAGAACCTGGACAGACAGTCTAGTACACTGACCGTGAGTGGCCAAGAGGATGAGTGTGGGGGAGGTCTTCAGAGAAGTGTGGATAACTTATTAAGTTTGGAGTATAGCAATGAGTATAGATGTGGCTTGAGTTATTCAAAACTGAGACATCTAACAAAAAATAGTTGGTCGTCCCAGAATCTTCCTTTTCTTTTTAACATGTTTGTGGTATCTCACTGATAATGCCAAATTTATATACATCTATCTGTATCTATCATATGATAATGTTGTTGAGATGTTGATTCTGTTGACTCATTTATCTAAAAAGAAATACTTTTAAAAGGAATTCTTTCTATCTGTAGTAGGGTTCCTAGGGGAAGCTGTGGAGTTCAGGGGTTGGTGGTGTACTAAAAAGAGGCCTTAGGTTCTTGCTCCTCTCTGTGTTCCTTTAGGTAATTTCTCAGGTTTTAATCTAAGTTTTACAAAATTGAACTTTAACCAACAAATGTGTTTTATTTATGAAACTGCAGCATTTTAAAATGTACTAGATTTGAGAACCTGGGAGGGATCATATAACTTCTGACTATAATCTTTCCTGTCATCCAAATTTGACTGCAATATTGGGGTCTTCCTTAATGCAAGGTTCCAAGTAGCTATCATTGCAGTTGATATTACTAGGTAAAATCTACTTGTGGCCCATAATCTTGTAGCCATATCATAATGCAGAAATGCATCCAACCCAACTTCAAAAGTCCCCATAGTTTATCACAGTCTCAAGCTTGTTTTAAAGTCCAAAGTCCAGTCTCTTATGAGACTCAGCTATTTCTTAACTATAATCCCCCTTAAAATCAAAACGAAAAATCAGATCACATGTTCACAGATTAATTCCAGCAAGTAATATAATTTCCAAGGTCAAAGATAAAATAATGGAGCTATATTAAAAGAAACATTTAGTGCTTATTTAGGGGAGTATTTTAAAACTTTTGACTAAATCCCATAATAATACACTTTACATTTCATATTTAATTTTAAGATAAAAGGACAATTGAACAGGATAGTGATACATTTTTGCAAAGAAGATATTTATCTTAATTCTGCAATGTTGGAACTAATATAGATTCACATTAAAGTAATTCTAACTGTTCAGAACTAAAGAATTTGTGTTTTAATGCTTTACATGATTTGTATAATTAGGTTGAATAGCTTTTGTCCCAAGTTCTGTGATTTATGTGAAGATGAAAGTCCTCATTTTTATTCCCCTGAACTTAAGTACCCCCTCAAGGCTTACACTAACCTCAGTAGAAATTTGCCAACACACACACACACACACACACATGCACACACACACACACATACACACACCTGTAACATCATCAACTCTCAGGCCAAACAATATTCATACAATATTCATTAATTGTATGATAGATTTATAGCTTTGAGGATTATCATTATTTAGTTAAGAAAGCACACATTTGCAAGCCTGTGGCCTCACCAACCGCAGGGCAATTTCCTGCCACCTCAGAAGTAAGCCACTTCCTTCTCCCCTCCTCTTTCTTTCCTCTGCAAATCACAGACATATTTCTCTTTGAGCAATTTTGGTCATTTCATCTGCAGCTTCCACTCCATTCTTCTCTAAGAATTAGATTATGTGTGAAGCCTTGGTGTCAAGTGATGCCAAGACATGCTACTATGTAAAGATGCTAATTCAGATCTGCTTGAAGACTAGTTAAAGGTCTAAGTCAAAATTCTCTTTTCTAAGATTTCAGAAACTCCTTACCATCAACCTTCATATATTTGTCTTAAAGTTTTAGACAACATTTTATTTCTTCCTGACATTTACAGTTTTCTTTGATTTTTTTTCCCACTGGTTGCAGAGAGGTGAGCCATCCTCAGGATACACCACAGCTAAGCCCACACTGTTTGCCCATTTGAATTAGTGTCTGATCTTTTCTGCCTTTTCAATTCCAGGTCCCTGCATAGAAGGACATTTCCCTTCATTTCGTCCTTTTCTCATGTCCCGAGTTGTTCTTTGTCCCTGACCTGGTATACAGTCTCATATACCACCCACTCAAGAAAATGGTCTCATTCCTTTGTCACACATGGCCTGTCCTTTCAGGTCTCTTTACTGTTGTTTGATTAGGACTAAAAACTCAGGAGCGGTAGCAACTTTAAATAGGTTCAATACGTTGAAGCAAATATCTTGGATAGATACTGATATCAGAAAGGATTATACATCTAAAATTTACAGACTGTCTACAAGATCTTAACTCAGAGAAAAAGCATTTATTTTTATGTATATGAAAATTCTGTTTTGAGTTTGGGGTGTCCTTTCCTTGCCTTTGATCTCTACTAGACTTGGAATTAAGGCCCCAGCTGAAACGGATAACACTGTAAAGACCTCAGATGTGGTGCTGTCATCTTTGCTATTATCACTATCTTAAGTACTGAGAACAGACCTTGGCTTATTATCAAGAAAGATAATGTCCACAGTCTCCCAATAATTCAGGGACAATTCAGTTCCCGAGAGGAACTTAAATATCACATACAACTTTCCTGGATTCAGAGAACCACAAGATGGAGCCCAAACAGAGAAGTTAGGCTTTTGTCAAATGGTGGTCTGATTTGGAAAAGAATATGCTGCTGTTCAACGGTCCTCAGGAGGTTTCAAGAGACAAGACTGTATTCTCTAACTTCAATGGTACAAGTGGTAGTTTAAAGAGGCAGTGTAGTAAGCATTACTTTAAGTTAGATTTCTTAGGATGTCTTGGTTAGGGTTTTATTGCTGTAAAGAGACACCATGATCATAGCAACTCTTATAAAGGAACGTTTAATTGGAACTGGCTTACAGTTACATAGGTTTAGTCCATTATCATTACAGCATGCAGACAGACATGGCACTGGAGAAGGAGCTGAAAGTTCTACATCTGGATCAGCAGGCAGCAGGAAGTTAAGGTCAAACATTTTAGGCAGAGGCTGCTTGTTTGTTCCTGACTATCCAGACCCAAAATAATCACACAGAAACTATATTAATTGTAATATTATTTGGCCAATTGCTTAAGCATATTTCTATCTAGCTCTTACATCTTAAATTAACACATTCCTATTATTTTATATTTTACCATGAGGCTTGAGGTTACCAGTAAAGTTCCTGGATATCTGTCTCTTTAGGTGGCTACATGGAGTCTTTCTGACTCCACCTACTCCCTCTCTATATCAGATTGCCCACCTGGCTAATATTGTGCCCTGCTGTAGGTTCAAAGAAGATTCTTTATTAACCAATGGTAATAAAACATGTTCACAGCATACAGAGGAGACTCCCACATCAACACTTGACATGGCTCCAGCATATGAGACCGCAAAGCCTTCCCCCAGTAATGCACTTCCTCCAACAAAGCCTCAGTTACTTCAAGTCCATACCTCTTGATAATGTCATTCCCTATGAGCTTATGTGGTTCATTTTCTTTCAAACCACCATGTTCCACTCCCTGGCCCCCATAGACTTGTAGCCATATCATAATTCAGAAATGCAACCAACCCAACTTCAGAAGTCCCCATAGTCTATCACAGTCGCAAGCTTGTTTTAAAGTCCAATGTTCAAAGTCTCTTGTGTGACTCAGCAATTCCTTAACTGTAATCCCCCTTAAAATCAAAATGAAAAATCAGATCACATACTTCCAACACACAGTGGCACAGGATATACATTACTGTTCTGAAAGGTAGGGAAGGGAACATAGTGAGGAACACTGAACCAAAGCGAAACCAAAAACCAGCTAGGAAAATTCCAAATTCTGCTTCACCATGTCTGATGTGAAAACGCTTCTAAGATCGCCAACTCCTTTCAGCTTTGTTGACTGCAACACACTTCTTTCTCTTGGACTGGTTGCACTCCACTGCGACTGTTGTCCTTGGTGGTTGTCCCATGGTCATTGTTCCATCATTCCACAGCATCTCTAAAACTGCTGGGGTCCTCTGCTGCAACTGGGATGCACTTTCCCAATAGCCTCTCACAGGTTCTCTTATTGGTGCCAGCCCTCAACTTCTCTGTATGGACCCTTTCATTCCTGAAACTTCGACTGCTACTAAGGCTGCACCATCCCTAAAGGCCTCTTCTGGCCTCTCACAGCGTCAAGCCTCAGCTGTTTCCCATGACCACTTACTGCCTTCAAAATCAGGACCACCTGGGTGACTCTGACACTTACATCTTATCATCAAGTTCTTGTGGGTAATAAAATGCAATGGCAATAACCTGTATTGTTTTGGCAGGTCTTTGGGACGCCCCTGACTAACAACTTGAGGAATCTCATACCAGGAACTGGACCTTTTTTTTTTTTTGACAACCTATGGCTTCTAGGAGGAGCATCATTTCTTGCATGGGGTAACTCCAATTAGACTCTTATGAACACACACATACACACAACTCTTAGGAACCTTATAAAGTGGTAGGTTTCAATATACATTTTTCAAACATTCTTAGTGTTGCATAACCTCTCCAACCCCACCAAATACTAATTTATTAAGATATTATTTCATTTGTGTTTAAAAGTTGGGTTGACAAGACTAGTGATTTTTTATTTAAAATTTTCAATTTTTGATAAATTGGCATTTGAGCACCATATTTATAGCATTTCTACCCCTCCTCCCTCCCACTTTCAACTTCCCCCATGTCAACCCAGTCTTACATTCATGACTTCTTCGTTAGTATTATATCGTCCATTTATGTGTTTAGGGCTGACCATGTGATACTGAGTAGCCTATTGGAATCTTAGCTGATTAACTAATACTTAATAATTAATACTATTAATATAGAAATATAAAGGCATGGTATTCAAGAAGAGAGGATGTCAATCTGGGATCAGCAAGATTATATTTTCTTTGATGTTAAAGTTTCATAATTTGAAATTTTTTAAAAAATGCTATATTTATTTTCATTTTATTCAAGATTCATTCATTGATTTCCTATCATTTTTCAGGATAGAGCATTATGAGGATAAAAAGGTGAATCAGAAGCATACTATCCCTCTTTGTATAGAACAGTAGGATAGAGGCAGTCACACAATCAATTATACAATATAAAGGAGATGGGAGATGCCAGGAGGTGAGATTTTACTGCATAATCAGAATTTCTTTGTCCTTTTTTAGGGGAAAGTTTTGTTAGTGACCTTTAATTGGGTAAGGAAAATTGGATGTGAGTCCGAAGTTCTAGGTGGTGCTTTTGTTCTTGGTATGTAGCTCTGAACAGAACATTCAGTTGCTATATGCAGTTTTTATTTACTTTTTTTGTTTTGTTTTTGTTTTTTTGAGACAGGATTTCTCTGTATAACAGCTCTGAGTGTCTTGAAGCTAGCTCTTGTAGACGAGGCTGGCCTCAAACTCACAGAGATCTGCCTGAATTGCCTCCCGAGTGCTGGAATTAAAGGCATGTGCCACCACCGCCTAGCTTGTTCCATGCAGTTTTACTGTCTTGAATGTGGGACAATAGTATTTTTCCTATAGTTATTAGGAAGCTTATGAAAGACATTAGATATAGTTTTATATGAGTAGCATATGTAAGGGGAGGCCCATTTGCTCGTCCTGGCTGCCCAGCTAGCTCAGCCCCAAAATAACCACACAGAAATTGTATTAATTAAATCACTGCTTGGTCCATTATCTTCAACTTCTTAGTGGCTAACTCTTATATTAATTTAACCCATTTCTATTAATCTGTATATTGTCACATAGCAGTTGCTTACTGGGTAAAATTCCCAGCATCTGCTTCTGGCGGCTCCATGGCATCTCTCTGGCTCCACCCTTCCTTCTCCCAGCATTCAGTTCTGTCCTCCCCGCCTACCTAAGTTCTGTTCTATCAACAGGCCAAGGCAGTTTCTTTATTCATAAATGGTAATGACAGCACACAGGGGGGACTCCCACATCCAGTATAAGCAAAAATAGATTATTTCTTTCATGGAATGAACATTTAGTTTTATTATATATGCTATAGTTGTGTAGCTTGGTCTACTTGTGGGACTCCTAAGAACAGGAGCAGAAGCTGCCCCTAATGCATTGGCTGGCTTTGGAGACCCTACTCCTCATACTGCATTGCATTGTCCAGCCTTAATACAAGGGGAGGTGTTAAGTCTTACTGTAACTTTATATGCCATGCTTTGTTGATACTCATGGGAGGCCTGTCCCTTTCTGAACAGAAACCAAGGATGAATGGATTGAGCGGGAGGGGGAGGCACAGAGGGGAAGTAGGAAGGGACTGGAAGAAGGGGATGGAGGGGAAACTGCAGTCAGGATGTAAAATAAATAAATTACATAAATTAAAAAATCCCAAGGGATTCCTTTATCTTCTTCTAATCCCAATGAGGTGTGTCTTGGGTTATCCAAGGAATAAGAACATTTATTCAACTTAAATTATTTATGGACCATACACAGTCTCAATGGAGATTCCATTGACTGTCACTCTCTTCCAGGCCTGGTCAGAGTCAGTTACCAGACTTTGATGTTGACTGCCTTTGAAAGCCCATGCTGTGAAGAGATTTACTCAGAGTTTTTCTTTCCCATTGACTCCGAAATTTGTTGTTTTGTTTTCCTTGATCCTCTCCCTTAGCTGTTTTTGTGCTGATTATAGCTGACATCACAGAATGCAGCTGGGCTAACATGGTAAAAGTAAAGTCTGAAGCATGGTTCCCAGCCTCAATGCACCTTAGAGTTATTTCAGGAGTTTTGCAAACAAACAATGTTTGAGCCCATTCCCAGAGTTTCTGTATTATCAGTCTGGGGTGGGTTAATATTTGTTCTGTCACAAAATCTCCCCACATGATTCTAATTCATGGGCACTTTTAAGAATCACCTGAACATAAATTTTTTAACCATAAAATATGAGGAACATAAGGAAATGCAGGTTCTGAAGGTTCACTTTCAAAGGCACCGAATGTCAGAGCTGTAAGTTTCTTTCCAAATTCAACTCCTGAGCAATTCCAAAACAGGTGAGGTGGAAACTTCCTTAGAGAAACACACTAGTTGTCACTGTTGGAACTAGCTGGTATCAAAATGGTGGTGCCATCCAGCATTGCCCCATGCACTACAGACACCACTAGATAGAAGTATTTTTCAACATTGGGAAATACTTTTCCTTCATTCACTCTCAGTTTCTAAAACACTTTAACTTAAAGCATTGTGTTGGTATCAGAAGACACAAAAACACTGATGTGCTACTCGCTAGGAATGGAGCTGAACATAACTCTCCATGTCGTAGCTTTGCAAAGGCTTAGTTATTTTTTTTCAGTGCTGGGGATTGAACCCAGGGGCTTGTATATGTGATCACTCATGAAGCACATGCTGTCCTGTGCAATATTATTTCTAAGGATGGTTTCTGATGGGAGGACTGTAACTAATGCATTTGGAAATCGCTAACAAAAGGTGACACTTTGTAGAACTAACTAGATGCCTTTAAAACACCCAGAATGAGTTCCTCAGTCTGAGGCTGAATGATGCCTTTTACATCGTGTCTTGGCTGGAAAGTGCTTGGACATGCTCTTTGAGTCAATAAACCTACACAACTTTGAACATATCTGTCCTTCTTCTTGTCTTTGTTTTTTTTTCTGTTTAAATTTTCTTACACTCAATGACTATTTGGTAATACAAGTCCCTGAGCAGTAATATGAAATGTGGTTAATGTAGAAACAATACTGACTACACCAATTGAGGAAAACTTTAACCACTTTCAAATTACAGTGAAAATTATGGGGAACAAATGTACTAGACTTTAGTCATATCTATTTGTGAGGAATATGGTAAAATCAAAGATGTTTTGAGAAAGTAACTAGACAATTATAAACATGTACCAAGGTTCACAAAAAGTATATATAAAGTGAGACACAGGTCTGAGTGAAAGAATAATTCATTTCTCTTTAAAATCCCCAAATAAAAACCCAAACAGGATAAACAAGTTTGCAATTTTATTTTATTTTTGCTTTTGTCATCATAAACATCATACCATAGATCTGTGCCAACCATCTGCCATGGCCAGGAAGGAGTTTGTATCACACACAGGTCCTCCTTCCAATCAGAGTACAGAAAACTCTGGCAGGTCCTTGGCTCTACAGTGCCATTTTGCAGTCTTTGATCTTGAGTGAGGACACAAACTGCCTCACTCCAGAGGCTAGTCTTCTCAGAGACATTTGACCAGACAGAACCTGTCCTTTCCAGTAGTTATTCTATTGAGGTTAATACTCAGGTTCACACAACCCATGAGCTCCCGTGGCTGTATCTGAGAGTAAGAATGACCAAGGAATGGCTAATTTTCTTACTGTCCTTCTTGGCTTACTTTGGGGCTTCAGTAAACTTCTGATAACTTGGCCACTTAGTTGTGAACCATCCTTAATGTTAAGCACCTGGTGTGAGGACAGACAAGGGCCTGCAATACCATATATTTCACTCGCAAAGATTCTGAGTTGTGTTAACTGGCTGTTAGATAATAAAATATCTTCTTACTTCCATTTTGACACCTATATTATGGCAATGACAAATGGACAAGTGACAAAATAATAAACATAAACAATTTAACTTCTATTGCTCATGTGTTGGTATTTTGTTGTAGGCCAGTGATGCTTGGATTAGTAGTAAAACATATTCATTATTCATCAGCTGTTATACATTCTTTGTCTCTCTCTCTCTCAATCTATCTATCTATATCTTATGTACATAAAACTAATAAACCCCATTTTAGTGAAACCATTTGTAAGTAGAGACTGCACTTTAATTTCCTGGAAGACCAGACCTGAATAATGACACAGAAACTATATTAATAACAACCCTGTTTGACAGATAACTCAGGCATATTTCTAGCTAGTTCTTATATCTTAAATTAACCCATTTGCATTATATTTTACCACAAAGCTCGTGGTTTGTTGCCTCACATTTTGCTTCTTGAGCAGCTACATGGCATTTGCTTGCCTTCACCTTCTTTCTCTCTGAATTCCATTTAGTTTTCCCACCTAGCTCTATTTTGCCCTGTCATAAGCCAAAGTGGCTTTTTTATTAACCAATGGTAATTAAACATATTCACAGCATACAGAGGGGAATCCCACAGCATCACCCCTTTACTGTCAATATAAAAGGAAATTTTTGTCTTTAACATAGCAAAATTACATATTGAAAATCAGGTATTAAGCAAGAACTGCAGTTATGATATTTAGTCTATTTGTATCTGGAAAAATTAAAATAAACATTCTATCATCTATTTTATATTTGTGATTCTAAATTTTTCTACCTAATTAAATTATAATTTTGCTATCTGTATTCATCTCCGTCAAAGACCCCAGAAGGATATAATATTACCTAAGTAAGCAGGAAGAGCTTTGTAAGCAACTTCCAAAACTCTAGAATTGACAGAGACCCTCACTGCCTGGACAGTCATGCAGTTCTTCTGTAACAAGGGGGCATTAATCTTCAGCCTACTGGGAAGGTCATAGTATCTGACAGACTTTTCCATGAAACAGGAAATTTGAAAAACTGTTTCACCTATATTGGCAGTTTGTCAGTTACTTCTGTGTCTTATAGAATGTCTGGCAGACTCTTTCGTTAAGCAGAAACCCTGAAGGATTATCTCATCTTCTTTTGGCTAGTTCAGCAGTCCTTTTTCTATGGGGCTTGCATATCCAGTTTATATAGCATACTGTCAAGCAGTCCAGGCAAAAACAGTTTCTTGCCCAAATGGCTAACCTTGAAGGCAACTTCCATAGTGAATTTCTTAAATGTCCATCAACATCTCTGAAGTAATTGGTGCTGCCAGAAGCAGATATGCCTCACTGTAGAGAAAAGACTAAGATCTCAAAACCTTCGAAATTCCATTTTCTGTAGATCTTTGAAGTGTTGAAGATTATAACTGAAATATTTCTCTGCATATTTAACAAACCTAACTAGCATGACTACAAGTTTGACTATTAAAAATGACTATTAATCTGTAATTTTTAATTGTATATTACATTTTAAAATGAGCTTTATAAACATAATACCTTAAATAAGAGTAGAAATATACATATAACAAAAATGACATCAAATTTATATCAATAAATCAAAAGTCCATACTGATGTAAAGTTTTCATTTCTATGTCATATTCCCTGTTTTTTGAAGAAAAATACTGATTATGACCATTAACCATTTATACCCAACCCTTTTTAAATGAAAATAATCATTTATAAACAACCATTTTTGGAATTTGGGTGTTGTTTTCTCCAAATTGCTTCCTGGTATTTGTTGGGCAAAGTATTTTTAGGGCTCACATACACCTTTCAGGGGATCTTGTTCCATCAAGCCACATCAGCCTAGAAGGAAACCACAGGTGGAAACAAAGCAGAGCCTCTTTTCCAAAGTAACATATTCTATTTTGAAGTCAAGATACCTTTAGCTTAGCAGCCCCTAAAGTCAAATGTTTTTCTGCAGTTAACTCATTAACAGTTAAAAAATTGAGAGAAAGCACAATAATATACATAATCCAGACTCTCTGTGTATATTCCATCTTTACATGGCTTTTATTTTCTCTATTACTTTTTATTATTTATTTTATTATCTTTACTCCTTTAATCTATGACTATCTGTACTGTTTCCTTCCTCTCTCTTAAGCCTATATACGTTTACCCAACACTGTGATGCATTCAGAAATCTTTTTTGCTTGAATCTGTCTTATTGGGTATCTGTAGTCATTTTCTGACCAGGAAAGCCCTTTTTTTTTAAATGCTCAGCAGGCATGGCTAGCATTAATGCTGTGGCTTTGTCTGTTGGCTCTGCCATGTCCAACATGGTGGAGGAATATTCACTGCCTCTGTGAGCCAAGCTCACTGCTCCAACTCCAGGGATGAAGTAGGTTTGTGTCTCCATTAAACAACTTGTAGTACTTTGCTCACAAACCCCATTTAAGTGCTCTGTAGCAGGACCACCTGAACAATCCAGAGTCATTTTACTGCCAGAACAAACCATGAAGCCATCTCTTAAAGAAACCATGCTTCTGCTTGGGGCCAGCAAACAGACTATCTGAGAAAATACAGCTACCAAGAAATTCCAATTGATCCCATTTTTGTGGGCCTAGAATCCCTTTCTTAAGCTTTCTTAGGCTTTATGGGGATGTACATTGCCAAACACTGAAAGCCATTATGCAAACAGAGCCTGTGCTTTCGTCTCTTAGCTTCCCAGACCCGAATAATCACACAGGAATTATATTAATTACAACACTGTTTGACCGATGGCTCAGGTGTATTTCTAGCTAGCTTTTACCTCTCAAATTAACCCAGTTCTATTATTTTATATTTTACCATGTGGCTTATGATTTGTTACCTCACCACTTCTTGGGAGGCTACACAGCACCTACCTGACTCTGCCTTCTTTCTCCCTGCATTCAGTTTAGTTTACCTACCTAGCTTGATTCTGCCCTGTCATAGGCCAAAGCTGCTTCTTTATTAACCAATGGAAATAAAGCATATTCTCAGGATACAGAAGAGAATCCCACAGCCATTAGTTATATTACTATGCTAAACATTTTTTATAATTTGAGAACTTTGTTTAGAAATGGGTTAGTAAGAATAGAATGTATTCATGAACAAACTATATGATTTAATATTATTCTTCTAAGAATGGAGTAAATATTTTTTAAAATTTTCAGTTATACATACACACACATATTTCTGGAAGTCACATTTTTTTTTTGGTCTCAAATAGAGTTGCTGTTGTTGGGATGAGATACCATGATCAAAAGTGACCTGGAGAGGAAAGATGTATTTCACCTTACAACTCTCATATCATACTTTATCACAGAGGGAAGTCAGGACAGAAACTCAAGGCAAGAACTTATACAGAGGCCATGCATGAGTACTGTCTACTGGCTTGTTCTTTGTGGCTTGTTTCAGCCTGCTTTCTTACATGTCTCAGAACCACCACCCTAGGGGTAGCACTGCTCAGAGTGGGCTGGGCTGTCTCACATCAATCATTAATCAAGGACATGCTTGAGAAACTTGTCTATAGAGAATTTTTATGGAGGCATTTTTCAAACTAAGAGTCCCTTTTCCCATTGAACATTATTTGTATCAAGTTAACACAAAAATGATCAACACAATTTTAGTGAAAACACTAGTTATGTTATTATATTTAATATTTTCACAGTTTAAGAACTATTTTAAAAATTGATTAAGAATAATATGTATTTGTGAAAAATCCATGTAATTTAATTATTCTGCTAAAATAAAGTAAACATAAATATGAAAGTTTCAGTTGTTTATTCTGTGTTCATTAAAAGTAGCAATTGTCCTTAGATAACCAACAATTGTTAAAAATAAGTTAAAGTAAAAACTGTAATAGACAAATATGGGAATTTCTTAAAAGGTGACATTTAATATAATTTTTAAATTTTTGCTATTTTTATAAATTTAAAGCTAATCCTACTTCTAACACTGAACACCCACCATCTGGTTGCCAATGCAAATGGTTTTTAGTATTCCTCACACAATCTATCTAGACCTACATAAAGATAAACTTGAATAATGTGTATTGCATAATATCGTGAAATCTTCTCCAGTCTCTGTCTGCAGCTGCTGTGATTACAGTTCTGATTTGTGAGCACTTCCAAAATCTCACATTGGCAATTGGAGGTAAGTAATAACTTTGAGTTATGTGAGATTCTATCACAGACCTGCTGTCTACAGGAGCACTGTCTACTGAGAGGCTTAAACGGTCATTTCTCTTCTGAAATCTTTGTGGCTTAAATAATCCTCAGCTCTGATGCTGCACCCATCCTTTGTGGCAGCATAATCCACAAGCCTTCATAGCATTAAGACACAGCTGCCATTAATTTGGGGAGCACTGGAAAGAGATATGCAAGTTCCTAAATGCTGTTTATCATAAAAATGAAAGGTTTTGGTTTATTATAGTTATAGTATGTGAGCACTGAGTGGCCAGTCCTGTGAGTGACAGAACTGTGTGTCAGTGTGTGTGTATGTGTGTGTGAATGTGCAAGTACGTGTATGTGTGAGTGTGTAATTGTGTGTGTGAATGTGTAAGTGTGTGTATGTGAGTATGTGTGAGTGTGTAAGACAGAAAGCATGTGTGTGAGAAAGTGTGTTAGAGAGAAAATGTGTGTGTCTGTATGAAGGAATGTGTCTATGAGTGTGTGTGTTTGTGTGTGTGTGTGTGTGTGTAAAAGAATGGTGTTCCAGGTGGTATAAAGTTAGTTGTAGTTATTTATCACAACATTGAAGACCCTGAGCTTAAGAATTTTATTTTACCCATTGTTATAGGCTCAGAATTCAGTTCATTGATACATTTGACAACTGCTTGATGGACAGTTGAAATTAATGAAGCACTTTTTTGATGAATGCTTCAGGGAATGCTGTCTCTATCTATCTATCTATCTATCTATCTATCTATCTATCTATCTATCT
>LOEQ01004060.1:49368-64794 GCA_001685075.1 Bramus lutescens
TCTATCTATCTATCTATCTATCTATCTATCTATCTATCTATCTATCTAATTTTAAGTAATGAACATTTTACATTTCAGACCCATCTGGTACATAGATTCAAATCACAGTAGCTCTAAAGATCTAGGCTGTTGTTCATTCACTGTCATCAATTTGACCAAAGGCAGACCACCTTGACTCTACTCATCCTCGAGGGCCCTCTTTATCTACATCTAACAGCATGCCTTGTATATTTCAGTATCTGTCCCTTTCATACCTTGCCAAGGATTGTCATAAGGCCTTTGCTCCTGTTAATGCCTCTGGAGAGGAAAAGGATGGCTCGCCTTCTCTTGGGAAACCCAGGCAGGGGCATGAATAAAATCGAAGGTGGTAAGTTGTGCTATTGAGAGTTTTCCAAGTACAAGAGCAAGTATAAGAACAGAGGAATCTCTGCTGAGGATCCCAGGTGAGGGATGCCTGTAGGGGTACTAGGATTATTTTAATGTCAGTTTCCTCATTGATACAAGAGTCATTTGGGCCCCAGCTTTGTTCTTGTCAGCAACAGACATGGCAAGAATGTCTGGTGCTGCTGCAGAGGAGACCATGACATCCAGTGACCAGGATCCAGATGTGGCAGGGGAGAGTTAGGGTTTTAGGTGATATATATTTTCCTGTAACATGAACGGGGCCTGCTTGCTTATTGGGGTTTCTGTCCCGCCAGGTCCCCCATTGCCGGCAAGCCCCAAAGTTTTAGTGTGTCTCTAGAGATATTCAATATTTCAACTAACCGGGTAAAGGTCAGACTACATATTAGCTCTTGTAGCTTATATTATTAAGCCATTATTCTGATCTATGTTAGCCATTTGGCTCAGTACCTTTTTCAGTGCGGTAGGTCACATACTGCTGCTTCAGTGGTCTGGGCAGGAGTGGGAGGAATCAACTTCCTCCCCAGAATTCTCCTGTTCTCATTGCATCATGTCAACTTCCTGTCTGGTTTTCCCACCTATACTTCCTGCCTGGCCAATCAGCATTTATTTAAAACATGATTGACAGAATACAGACAATTCTCCCACACCATTTTCCCATAGTGGGCCCAAGGGAGAGGGAAATAGATAGGTGAACTTCCAGGCAAAGTGCTCAAGCTTTTAGATTCTCCTTTCAACAGTGGCCACGAGAACGGTGGGAGTGGAGGAAGAAGTGGCCAGGTGGGGCTACACTGGTTTCACAAAGGGCTTCAGAGTCAGAGTCAGGGCTGTTAAAGGAAAGAAAAACAAAACTGCCACCACCACCACCACCACCACCACAAAATCAACGAACAACCCAAAAACACCTATCTCTGCCTGTGAACCATTTTGGCCAAGAAACAGCACTGAGTCTGCACATGGCAAGTTCTTGAGGCATGCTAATCAGCAGCTACAAGTATCTGAATTTAATAATTGCTGTTACAGGTAATTGTTGATTTTTTTAAAAAGAAAACTAGTATGATGCCAAAGAGCAGCAAACAACCCATTTGAGTATCTGGTTGTTCAGAAGTAGAAATGAAATATCGATTAACATCTAACCACATACTAAATAAATGCATCTCTCTGCGTATCAGCTGCCAATGGCATCCTGCAAAATAATAGCCTTTGCCTTTGCAAAATGCTTACTTGTTAAATAGGAGAGGAAATGAAGATGCTGGAGTGCCTTTATGTCTACTGGGAGCCTATACTGGGAGAGGTCTTACTTTATTGCTTGCCTTGTCTCAGATATACACAGAACAACTGGGCACCAAAATGAACATTCTAAATAAGTTAAGGGTGACAGAAGCCCTTCTCATATTTAGGCCAGGTTTTGATGAGAGAGGCATGGCTAGGCAGACACTGGGATTGTTTTAGGATTCCAAGGATGAGAAAGCAAGCAGGGCTGGAGCTTTAGATTGGACCATTATAAAAAGAAGCTTTGAGGCATTACATTTTCCTTAATTCTGCTTTATATGACACAGCATTAGTAAATGCCACTTAGAAATACAATTTTTATTATGAGTATTCTACCTATTTGCCAGAGAATAAAATACCATCAAACCCCCATTGTTGGCTACCTAATGTGTGACTGAACATTTGAAAATAACCTTCAGTGAAGGTAAAAAAAAAAAATAAAGCCATTTTTGGCTTCAGAGAAAACTGTTCTCAGACATCAGCTGGAGCAAGAACTCACAATTGTGTGTCTAGATATCCACAGGTCATCCCAAATCTACACTTTGGGCTTTTTTATTCTAAAGCACTTATAGAAAATTTAGTTAGGGATGAACTAGATAGAGGTCCCCTCTGTACACATCAGAGTAATTTTTTCAAATGCCTTGGAAGCAGACCAGAGTGACCCAGGCCATATGAGCCAGAGGGAAGGAAGCCTTTAGCCCTCAGCAATCCTGACTAATGATGTTTCTCAGGCCAGGGAACAGAGTTTCTCAGGGAGAGATCCTGTGACCTGGCACTCACATTCAGATCCATTTACGGATGATGCTATTTCAGTGCCCTGTGCTTATAGACTTCCTAAACTGGGCCCCAAACTGTCCACGAGGGGCCAATGCTATCCACAGAACTCAATGTCTCATCTTTCCTTAGTTTCCTAAACTAAATTTCCCTAGTTCTGAGTCCCATTTCCATCACCATTTCCAGCTGTCCTGTCCTCTCTGTCAATTCTGTAAGGTTTCTTTGTGCTTTCAGGTTCACTCTGAGCATGAGACCATTAGAAATGAGGTGAAAGGAAAGGGGTGAGGAGGGCGGACAGAGGGAAGGGATGAGGAGGACGGACAGAGGGAAGGGGTGAGAAAGATGGACAGAGGGAAAGGATGACAAGAAAGACAGAGGGAAGAAGTGAGAAGGAACAAGGATTTTTCGCTGCTCACATTCATAAATACTTGGAAGAAGAGTGCAGAATAAATGTGTTTATAAAAATATGCATCTTAGTTCAATGTGGCACAGTGTCAGGAGTTAAAATCACGATAAACTGTCTTTGTTCACCTATTCTCTAAGGGAAAAATAAAAGGATATTTATTAATGTAAAACCCGCAATAAGAGGTATTTAATTTTAAAAGATTGTTTATAGGCAGTCTAAGCTAGTCTAATTTTCTTTTACTCCCCCAAAGTTTTATTTACTAGGAGTGTAGCGGTGCTTCATGTTGTAAGCTGTGTCTCGGTATTGTGTGTATAGGAGCCTCTATCTGGAGAATCAAAGTTTGTTTCCTGTGCCATGTGCTCTGAATCTAAACTTTTATGTTTGCTTTACTTGCAGCATCTGAGTTGTGAAGAATGGTGCCTGAAATTCTACTTCCATTTTTTTCCAAGAAGTGAATTGCAATTCAGAACAGAAGAAACAGATGTAACACTCAAAACACAAGCCATTTGTAAACTTACTAATTAATAGATACACATAACAACTGAATAATAAACTGCTAGAAAAATGGGGAAAAGGTCAAGTGTATAATTTATTCATTCTTTGTAATAATAAAAATCTTTAATTTTAATTAATTTTGAAGCAAAGTCTTATTTGGTCAGGCTGTCCTTGATCCTCCTGCCTCTGCTTCTTCACCAGAGCAGAGCTGCAGGCCTGATCTACCAGGCCTGGCTTAAACTAAACCTTGCATTGAGTCAGATAGAGACAAAGAGAGACTTGTCTCATGCCTGCTTGCTTTGTTACCAGTGCCATAAAATATGTTCTGCAGGACACAGAAAAATGTGACTGACAAACTGCCAATATAGGCAGAACTGTCTTTGAAATTTCCTGTCTCGTGGAAAAGTCTGCTGGATACTATAGCCCTATAGGCTGCAGATGAACACTCCAGTGTTACAGAAGAACTTTGGGTGACTGTCCAGGCAGCAAGATGTCTCTGTCAATTCTAGAGTTTTGGAAGTTGCTTACAGTGCACTTTCTGTTAACTTAGGTAATATTATATTCTTCAGGAGTCTTTGATGAAGTTGAATAGATAGTTATAGTTATAGTTTAGGAATCAATACTATTTTCTATTTCATCTATATTTACAACATTCTGTAATTCTTGCTTGATACCTGCTTTGTTATATGTAATTTATTATGTTAATGGTGAAACCTTCCTTTTTAATTAAACAGAAAAGGGGAAATGGTGTGGGAGGTCCTTCTGTCTATGTGTTGCTTTTATTGGTTAATGAATAAAGAAACTGCCCTGGTCTGTTGATAGGACAGAGTAGAACTAGGGATGAAAAACTATACTGAATGTTGGGAGAAAGAAGGTGGAGTCAGAGAGATGCCATGTAACCGCTGCTGGGAGCAGACATGCCAAAGACTTTACCTGGTAAGCCACAGTCACATGGCTATACACAGATGAATAGAAATGGGTTAAGATATAAGTTAGCCAGAAATATGCTTAAGATATTGGTCAAACCATATTGCAAATAATATAGTTTCTGTGTGATTATTTTGGGTCTGAGCAGCTAGGAAAAAGTAAGCAGTCTCCTACTACAAGGCAGAGTGTGGGAGAACCTGCTATTGTGCTGCTTTACTTTTAATTGAGCCAAATACATTTAATCCACTCATGGGAAAGGAATTACTAAATATGCTCATGGACCTCACCCCATTTTTCCAGAGTCTTATGAATTAAAACTGTATTGAACAAATATTCTCCAAAGGTTTCAAACTAAAAGTCACCACCTTGACCATCCAAGAGGCAGCGTGGCCGAGGAAATTTCAGAGAAATTGATTTTGAGCTTCTTTTTAAGTAGAGCTTTGTTTCTTCCTGCTATCAGGTTGAATAAATGGCATATGGATGAGAGAATCTCAGTATTTCGCCTGTTCCCCTGAATCCACACGTTTGCCCCATGGCACTACTCACCCACATACTTTCCCCCACTCACCCACACACTGCCTTCCCATCCCTTCTCCTCCCTTCTTTGGCTATACCATCAAGTAACCCCATTTTCTTATTCAGTGTTTTTGCCCTTTTCTCAAATTCTCACCCCTTTACATATTCTCTGGCATACAAGTCCCTCACTTTGAACAAAGAGTGACATTTCTAATCCTGTAAGTGAGAGTTATATTTTATTGCTTTCAAGTTGTACTGTATTTTGTTCTGTAACTTTCTGTTGTTATGTATTATTCGGTTTTTACATTACAAGGTCTGAAAAAAGTCTTTGAGGTGTGAATAAATTATATATTGTTTCTGTGTCTTAAAATGCCTTTTAAATATTATTTTGTTCAATTTGCCCACTAGACATAGTTCTAACACCACCCTCCCAGTTAGCTTTGTCTGGAATGGCATTTTAGGATAGATATTAAAATGTATGTCTAAAAATATTGTACCTAAAGCAATGAATCTCTTTCAGTCACTAGTTTAAAAATTGGCAAATTCTTGGTAGCAGTGCCTTTAGTTGGTATGGGAGGTGGATAGAGGCTAGTTATTGAGAATCTAGAACCAGTTAGACCAGGCATTGAGTAAATTCCTCAACCTTCTTAATCCTCAGTTCTGTCATCTAAATTATTAGGTTAGTTCTGATAAGTGAAACAATGATAAAAAAGACACTTAGCAGAATATCTGTATTCATAAAACAAGAGTCAGTATTAGCACAATAATAATTCTGCTTAACACTACCAGAGATTATGAAATCAGCCATTGGAGTTCTGTACACTGCAGTCTTCTCAGGGCCTATGAATACACAATACATCAATATTTATACATTATTGAATTAGTTGTGCAAATGGTACCTACTAGCTGGCCCCACAATGCTACAAGGAGACCAATAAAGAGGTGAAAGGGTTAAGAAATGAACTTCTCATGAGTTAGTTTATGGGAAATAATACCCTGCCCCCATGCACTAGTTTTCATCATATATGCATAGTTGTTTCTGTACAGAGAACTCTGGAAAATTCTGAGCATTAGTACTGAATCCAGTAAAGAAAGGAGGAGGCATAGATCAAGGCAGAAGTCATAGAGGTTTCACTACTTTGTAGGGCATTAAAAAATTTGGAGAATTTTAATTTTACTTGTTTATTTAAAAAAACATGTAACAGATTTATTTTTCTGTCTTTGGAGGATAGAGGCATGATCCAGTGAGCTCCTGGGAGTCAGACAACACAGCCTTCCAAAACTTGTTCTCTCCTTACATTGCACAGATCCCGAGGGCTTGACCGCAAGTCCTTTTCCTAAAATGCCAGCACCAGCCCCACCTTTTACTCCTAAACCTTTCCATGTGTGTGTTCAGGTGTTATTTTTGTTTGCTAAATGAGTTTATGTCTGTGTGAAATTAGGACTCTACATTTAAATAGTTTTAATACTAGAAAGAGTGTCATTGCTAGACTGAGGCTACTAGTTACCATGGTAACATTGGTGAAATCCTGGGCTAGACTGAGCGCCTGTGAAATGGGGAGCAGTGCATCCACTTCTCTATAACTTTCAGGGTTGTCATGAGGGTCCAGGAAGATGGCAGTGTGAATTACTGAGGTGTGCAAATATTTTACTTAAAGTACCCTCTGTTACATAGCTGCTTTGAACCTTTGTTCCCGCATCAGAACTGTTTCTTTGCACCCCAGCAAACTTGGGTACTCTGTTTCTCAATCCATTTACTATTTTCTCTGAATTTCCCAATCAAGAACTGTGAAAAAAGATAGCAAATTTGAGGGTTACTTAAACAATTAGCAAGCTTGTGCTGCTCCCTCACCTCCGTCAAGGTTGAAAAGTCATTAACATGAGGTGACTGTTCACTTCTCAATGCTGTGCTTTCTCTAGTCCACTGAACAATGAAAACACTAGTGAGATATATAAAGAGGACTAGGAACCAACAGAAATAGATATGAAAAATGGAGTAGCTACTAATGAATATATATGATTGTATCTAAATTGTGTATGATTTGATGTTATTGCTGTTACAATGGTTAAAATTTTCTCTCTGAGTGGCACTGAAGGTTGATCCTTCAAAATCAGGCTGTTCAACAGGATCTTCAAATAGAGCTGAAATGTCTCATTCATTCTTACCAAGAAAGAAGCAAATTGCAATTCAAACTCAAGAAAGCAAGTGCCTATGAATCCTCTAGAGAATGTAACCTCTACTGAAGTCAAAGACACTGACATTCATAAGATTCTAGAAATCTTGATATTAAAACCACCACTAACTTCAAATAGGAAGCGAACAGGTGGATGAATTCAACCCATAATATTGGGAGGAAAGTCAGAAGCATAGAAGGAAGAAAAGACAGCAAAAGAGTGAAAAAATCAGCAATATTCATGAAGCCATCATCATGGAAGAGAAACCTACTAGGGAAGTTGAGATTTTTAAAAATTAGAAATTTTGGAAGTTAAAATTTCAATTAATAAATTACACAATAGAATGAATACTAATGGACTCCATATCCCAAAGAAAGAACATCATGAGTGGAGGCCGCGGTTAAGGAAATACTACCTTTAAACATCAATACAAGAAAAATTATGTCTACAAACTCTGGGTACAATCAAAGAACTGAATTTAAGAGTCTACATGCTAGAAGGATCATAAATAATAACTAAACACACAGAGGACCTATTCAATGAAACTATAGTAGAGTTTTCTCCAAATCTGGAGAAAGAAATGGGCATCCAAACACAAGAGACCTTTCTTGGACATCCTGACCCTGATTCCAGGATCTTCCTGCTTCTGTCCTCTAACTGTGGGGTTATGGCATGTGCCACCATGCCTTCTTTTTAATTAATATATTTATGGATACCTTTTAGTCATATTTCCATATCTTGACTCCTAAGTTTTCTATTGCTTCTCTGTTCCAATACTTCAACCTCCAGCAAATTCTGGTTTTGGTTTGTTTGTTTGTTTATGGTCATATATGTAACATTTTCAGTTCAGTCTTCCTGCAAGTGTAAGTATTCCACTAAGGAGGGTAAAATAATTTCCTCTTTAGTTCATATATCTTTGTGTGATAATTACAAAATGAATTCATAAAAAGTTTCTAAATTTGTATGCTTGGAGTCTTCTCTAGAGAATAAGAAACTAAGTGTATCCAATAAAGCTGCTTATGGCTCTGGAAGCTACAGAATGAAACAAATTCCAAGCAAAAAGTGGGGTAAAAAGACAGGAATGCAAAGAGAACTCTGTCCAAGGGGAGGCTGCAGAGACTTAGAGTTACATGGCACCTAAAATGTATTCAAGTAATAGCTAGAGTTCCTATTGCTGTGAAGAAATACCATGGCTATAGCAACTCTTACAAAGAAAAACATTTAATTGGGAATGGCTCACTTACAGTTTCAGAGGTTTAGCCAATTATCATCATGATGGGGAGCATGGTGGCATGCAGGCAGATGTGGTGCTGGAGTAGCTGAGAGTGTCCACACCCACAGTGACACACATCCTCCAACAAGGCCACACTTCCTAATAGTGGCATTCTCTTTGGAGGCTGTTTTCTTTCAAACCTCCACAAGTAATATCAAGATAATTGGTTGGAAAATTAGCCAGCTTTCTTAGTGTTCAGTTAATCAATGTAGTGCTCCCATAGTTTCTCCTTGATGTTTTGGAGTGCAGGTGGTCTATCTTAATTATGTGTGCTGAGTTCTGTCTTCTCAAATGATAGTGATGGTTATTTCAGCAGATACAGTCAAGTTGTTTCACTGAGTTTAACTGTAAACTGGAGCTCTTTAGTGAAGTTTAAACCAAGAGAAAAGTCCCTAGTGTGGTACATGCTGATGACATTGTTGGGATCTTCTCATGCTGGCAGCAGGTAAGCTAATCAATGACCTGCAGCTCTGTAACATTGCAACAACATGAATGATTAATAGCACCGCCATTTTCATCCTAAGGATATGGTCATCAGAATCTCCTTTGTATACATTTCTACCTGTGGAAAGACTAAGAGTATAGAACCTAAATTTTGTTAAACTTTGGTGTGAGAGGTCCTTCGTTATATTTGTTGCTTTTATTGGTGAATGAATAAAGAAGCTACCTTGGCCTCTGATAGGGCAGAGTAGAGCTAAACTGAATGCTGGGAGAAGGAAGGCAGAGTCATGAGACACCATGCAGCTGCCTGTGACAGAATCCTCCATTGGAGCCTACTGAAACTTTGCTGGTAGGCCATGAGCCTTGTGGTAAAATAATAAAAAAAGTAGTAGAAATGGGTTAACCAAAGGTATAAGAGC
This sequence comes from Bramus lutescens, assembly GCA_001685075.1. Classification (NCBI taxonomy): domain Eukaryota; kingdom Metazoa; phylum Chordata; class Mammalia; order Rodentia; family Cricetidae; genus Bramus; species Bramus lutescens. The sequence goes on from LOEQ01004060.1 coordinate 58,469, forward strand.
TAGCTAGTAATATGCTTAAGTGATTGACCAAGCAGTGGCTTAATTAATACAGTTTTGTGTAATTATTTCAGGAGTCTGGGCCACCAGGAAACAAATAAGTGGCATCCCCCAACAAAACTTTGCTTAGGAAGTAATTGTATGTATACAAGAGAACAGCTCATGTGTTTTTTAGTTGTTAAAAAAAACATCAGTGTTAGAGTATTTTCATATTGTCTCCTGCATAAACACCAAAACATTTTCTGATGGTAAGAATAATCTTGTTGGAGGGGAGCTGCTTGTTCTTCCTGGCTGCCCAGCTAGCTTAGCCCCCAAATAATCACACAGAACATGTATTAATTAAAATACTGCTTGGCCCATTAGTTCTAGCTTCTTTTCGGCTAAAACTCTTACATTAATTTAATCCATTTCTATTAATCTGTATATTGCCATGTGGCAGTGACTTACCAGCAAAGACTCAGCATGTCTGACTCTGGAGGCTGCATGGCATCTCTCTCTCTCTCTCTCTCCTTCTTTCTCCCAGCACTCACTTCTGTCTTTCCCACCTATCTAAGCTCTGCCCTGCTATAGGTCCAAATTAGTTTCTTTATTCATTAATGGTATTCAGGAATACAGAGGGAAATCCCATATCATAGTCTCATAAAAGATGTACAGGGTTGTGTTGCTCCCATGGCTAAAACACCCGATGTTACCATGCTGGACTGGAATATTCCCCACATGCTTGTGTGGAGCTGTTTGGGTACAATTAGGAACCTTTTAGAAATGGTGCCTAGTTGTCAAACAGGGATAGGGCTATCAAGTTATCCCTTTTCATCCTGAAGTCCCTGCTTCCTGATAAGCAATGGAAAGGGACCATCTCTGTGGCTGTGCTCTTATCATCAGTACATAGAGGGAACATAGCAAATATATATGGAAGGAATGAATGAAAGAAAGAATGTGGATGGTGGGAAGTATCTGAAATAAAGACAGCTTATAGGCTCTGCAGAGAAGAAGATTGAGGTAAGACATGACAGAAACTGTGAGACTCTGAGTAAAAGAGAAAAGAGATGTGTGGTTTGGCCATTGCACCTGACAATGCTGGGCCAGGGCTGCCTTTGAGAACCCAGAGAAGTGATTTCAGTGGATAAGCTGAAATTAGGGGTATCAATAATCCAAGTCATAACCTAGGGAGGCTGTGAATGAACAGGTAGCATGGCACAAGGTTCTGGAATATATGCTCATTATCTGGAAGGACACAGGAGGGGACTAGGGAATTCTGGGACTTGGGGGAGGGGAAGGGGAAGGTTCCAAATTCTGGCAGTCAAATGAAGCTTAGATGATTAAAACAAGCAAACAATCAAGCAAGCAAGCAAGCAAGCAAACAAACAAAAAAATCCTTACAGAGGAAGGATAGGGACCAGCTCTGGTTCCCTTTTCCTTCTTAGTCTCTGGATTTTAATTTAGGATGAGTCAAAGCAAACACCAAACCTATGTTAAAACCAAGAGCTCTTACTCAATATTTTGTCTCCCAACTCTATCTGATGGTCACTCTTGTTTTACTGGGGAGAAAACAGAATGTTCAGAGGTTAAGTGATCCTGTAGCTCATGTTTGTGGAGGCAGAAAGATGTGCAAATGTCACCACAGCAAATATCACCAACCCAAATTAATATTGAACATTCCAAACCCTAAGGAGAATGTCAAAATAGAGAAAGTTGCATTTAGCATTTATTTCTCATTTCTTCATGCTGTTAGGTAGCCCAAACCCAGGCTCCATGGTAGATTCCTAGAGCTCCCAGCTGGGTAGATTCCCTTTAGAATAAAGAAAACTGATAAGTCATTAACGCCTTAGCATGAATTAGCTAATAACCCTACAGGGAAACCTCTGACCTCTGTGAGGATATTTTTTTCCTTTGGCCAGAGGCCTTCCCCTCCCCCAAGTCCCAGAATTCCCTGATTCCCCTCCTGTGTCCTTCCAGATAATGAGCGTATATGGGCAGAAAGCTCAATAGGATTGACTGACATATTGATCTACGGGAGCAAAGCTAGGCTTAATCTTTCCTTGCAGCTGCTTCGTTCCTCACTGTCTCTAGAGAAGCCTGTTTGGCTCGGCCTCACATCCCCACACATCACCCACTCCGCTCCTTTGAACCAGGCCTTCGCAAGGGTTTGATTTGAAGTTAACCAGTTGACAGAGAAACATCTTGAGGCCCTAGAGAGGAGGGAACAAATCTATAGTGAGTGAGGTAGGACTATCTATGTCACACAAAGGGAAAACTGACCAAAGGCTTTCCCACTGATGGAAGGGTGTGGGAGAAGGGACCTTATTTTCTTACCCAGCACCCCACCTGTCTATGTGGAGCTGTCCTGAAGCTGTGAAGTTTCAGGCACCCAGCAGACAGGTGGAGGAGATGACAGCAGGCTCGGATTCCAGCTGGAGGCTAGCTTCCCAACCACACCACAGCATGCAGGCTCCATCTGGACTGAGAACTACCTGCCATCAAGGACTGAGGGTCTACTAGTGATGGGGAGCCTCCTTCAGCCAATGAGAGGCCTGTGAGAGGCTGAACCAGGTTGGCTGTGGCTTTTGGATACCAAAAAGGCCATGGAAGCTCCAGCTCGGCATCTTCCCACTTGCCACACCTGGATGTTGGACCCCTTTCCCGTTTCCTCATTGTGATCCGTGAGCTTCCCTTTTAATAAAGAAAAATCTCAGTATATTCAGAGCCAGTGTGGGATTATTTGATTAACATTTCCCCCATCTGATGCGTTCCGCTTCATATGGCACCCAAATGTAGGGCTAAGTCCATGCCAAGGCACATTTCTCACCCACCCATGGCCCACCTGCTGCTTCTTAGGAACCTGACTTTCCCCACCACAGCCCGATAGTGAGGGGATTTGTGACTGAGGGAAAGCTTTGGGTGTCCTTATTATGGCCACCAACTCTCTCCGTGTATGGAAATGCTTTAATTGTCCTTAATAACTGCTCTTTTTTTTGTTAAACAAAGCATATTTATCAGTATCTAAGTAGGCGATAGTGCCTGCGGAACCAGTGCGGTAACACCACAGATCACGCCCCAGATGCTCATTTTTCTCTTTCAAGTCCCATTTGCCACGTGTCTGAAACTGCTACACCTGCTGGAAAATAAAGAATATTACACCTACTCCAATTCACTGAAATTAAAGATAAGTAAATTGTTATATGATGCTAACAACATTACCATTCATGAGTTTAATAACCATTTACTTATGCTATGGATGATATTCAGCAAGGCTTATATGATTTTCCTTTTACATATATTTATTTGATTTTTAGAATTAGCTTTGGTTTTCATATTATATCTTAAAAATAATGGTTTGATAACAGAGCCAATAATGAGGCACTTTAAAAAATGATAGTCTTTACAAACTAATACTGAACAGCTAGCTAAAAAAAAATACTATTAAAAAGGATAACATTAATTTGACAGATGAAATTGAATTCATGTTGGAGGGTGCTGAGAAATTACCCGAAAAAAATTCATACTGTTAAATTTAATAATCAGAATCTGTTGAAAATTTATGATAGGTTAACAGATAAGGTAGCTCTTCAGGAAGGCAATATGCATGCCATCCAAATAATATCCAAGGATGAGACATTATGGTTATTAGACAATTTCCATACCTTGGAATTATATGTGCAGAACAAGGACCAGAAGCCAAAATGAATCAATGAGGGTACTAGAACAGCAGACAGGACTGGAGATTCAGACTTTACAAAAGGCAATGGTAAAAGGATTTAAGACGATTGAGAAAATTATTGGAACTGATTAGCAGGGAGAGAAGGTACAACAGGATTTAGCCTCACCAGTACTGGTCAAAGACAGGGATGACTTACCCAGAGTTTTAACTGCTTATTCCATAATCTTCTCTGAGAAGCCATCTGGTACAAAATACCTTAACACAGTCAACAAATATAAATGGCAACCTATAGGTATGAGCAATCTAAAAGAAATTAAGCAAGCAATAATATCTTATGACTTGCACTCACCATTTGTTAGGGAAATGGTGAAAATATGGGCTTCCGGTAATAAGGCTACTCCACACAATTAGATTCAATTAGTCTCAGCAGTCCTAGAAGATGAACTCCAGCTGCTATTGAAATGCTATTTGCGAGAAGAGGCAAAAATTTAAAACAACAGGAAATAGCGTGGGATAATAGGTAGATTAGAGTGAGCTTACTCACATTAATAATAATAATAGTGAGTAATAGAGTTTTCACTGCATAGATTAGGTAATCTTCAACCACTTTAACATGGCATTTAAATAACTTAGGGTTCTGCTGTTGTGAGACATGATTGCTCCTGGCAGCACTAAACTATTCCCAAGAGAATGTTGAGCACGGAAATCACTCCATTGGGAGCTGTGCGAGCTGGAGCTTTTTTTTTTTTTCTTGGCAGTTGACCGGAAACCCGTTGGAACTGCCCATGCCTCAACCACTGACAAAATGCATGGCTTCTGGACTATACAAGCAGGATACAAGAAAAAGACTGCCAAACTTCGCCAAGACAGGGTAAGGCAGTTTTGAAAATTTTCCTGCCTCTGAAAATGGCCTGCCAGTTATTTTAGGCCTCAGCTAAAATTAGTTGCTCCAAGATTGCAAAAGAGACTTTGGGTAATTGCCCAGAGGACCAGTTGTCTCCATCATCTACTGCACATTTTGGAAGCTGCTTGATTGAACTTCCTGCTTACTTAAGTAATATTATTTCCCTTCTCAGGCCTTCAGTGGGGTTGAAGATTAGATAGTCATAGAAACCTTCCTCTTATTATCTAGCCAAGCCATTCCTGATACAAGACTTAGACTCCTTAGGATAAAATAATTAATAAAACATTTAGCATATGTTCTTTGCTTAATATTGTTTATACTGGTTGTGATTCTAATATTTATACTTGATATCTGTTGTTATTGTATATAGTTTTCTATTGGGTTTGGATCATTTAGACAAAAGGGGAAGGTAATGGGGAACTTCCTTCAGCCAATGACCTTTGAGAGGCTGGACTAGGTTAGGCATGGCTTTTGGATACCAAAAACCCATGGGAGTGCCTGCTCGGCATCTTCCCTCTTGTCATATCTGGATGTTGGACTCCATTCCTGTGCCCTCAATGTGATCAATCAATGTCCTTTTTTACAAAGACAAACCTTAGGATACCCTTATTCAGAGCTAGTGTAGTATTATTTGGTTCACATTCCCCTCATCTAATGCATTCCGCTTAATATTATGGCTGTGGTGAAAGTGACATTGAGGTGTAGCCACCTCTCACCAGGACCATTTGTCTTAAGGCCCTCATTGGAACCCTATCTTCAGTTCTCACCAGGACTCACTGACAGCTGGACCTAGGGCTCTCACTACCACATGAGCAGCCATGGGGGTAACCAGAGCACTTCAGAGCTATTGAATGCAATGGCAGGGCTGTCTCACAGGATAGGCTTTGGGTTGTTCTATATCATCAGATGCAGCCATTATTGCTAAAGAGCAGAAAGCAGAGGCACAATGGATCTCAATAAAGGAGGAATGATTGTATTAGGCATATGGTGAGCTGACCATCACTAGGAACATTTAAGAAGAGGTTGATGGATTTGCATAGGGTGGTAATAAGTACTTAAGTGTCTGACAAGAGATACCCCTGCAACTCAGGGTGGGGGCAGAATCTGTCTGTTTGGCTCAGATCAGGGAAACAGAGCCACATTTGAACAGGCGTCTGATCATTAAATTGTTAGCTATACCATTGCAGAAAGAGAACACTATAGAGAGCCCCCAATCAGGCTCTTAGCTCTAGGGCTGTGTGATCTCAGAGTTTGCTTTGTAAATATCTGCCACGGCTGATTCCCATTGTCAACTAGATTGGATTTGGGATCACCCAGGAAATACACCTCTGGACATGTCTATGGGGATGTTTTCCAGAGAGATTTAACTGAAGTGGGACCACTGTGAGCATGGGTAGCACCATCTACGACAAGGAGCGTCCATTCCTCTTTGCATCTTAATAGGAAATGGTACCAGCTTCCACCTGGTTCTGCCTTTTCCTGGCATGATCACATTGCCCTCAATGAGCCAAACTCCCTTAAACTGCTTTTGTCAGGAGTCTGGTCAGAGAAATGAACAAAGTAACTATCCTAATATTATCCATGAAGACTGGGGTCCATGGCACCTACGCAGAAGGAACTTTCTTTACTTAACACCTTCCATCTTTTATGTAGGCCCCTCCCCAACACTTTCATCACCCATAGATGGCCAACATTTGTACATGTGACCCTTCTTGTGTTCCCTGGTCCCAGTGACCCTGCCTGTGTTCCCTGGTCCCAGTGACCCTG
>LOEQ01004060.1:64931-88689 GCA_001685075.1 Bramus lutescens
GTGTTCCCTGGATCCCAGTGACCCTGCCTGTGTTCTCGGGGTCCCAGTGACCCTACCTGTGTTCCCTGGATCCCAGTGACCCTGCCTGTGTTCCCTGGATCCCAGTGACCCTGCCTGTGTTCTCGGGGTCCCAGTGACCCTGCCTGTGTTCCCTGGTCACAGTGACCCTGCCTGTGTTCTCAGGGTCCCAGTGACCCTACCTGTGTTCCCTGGGTCCCAATGACTCTCGCTGTGTTTCCTGACATTATGCTGTTGTGATGATGTCCTCTTCAGACAGATGCTGCTACACTATAATGTGCTGACAGAAGGAGGGGGAGAAATTGTGTTGACCACAGCCCATTTACATGATTGCAAATGCAGATAGATGACCTTGCAAGTGGTTGCCATCAGGGAGAAAAAGGCTGTGAATTTGGATCCAAGTTAGATGTGAACTATGTGCTCTCAGGTGAAGGAGAGTCATATGCACACCACTCCCGGAACCTGAGAGTATCAGAGTTGGAGATGCCCTCTATGGCTGGCCTGAGCTCTGTGCCGGGATTTCAGCTGGAGCAGAACTGTTTCTGCCCCATCAACAGCCTTATGATGAGCACTTCCTTTTGGGCTTCCAGGGTGGACCACCGAGGCCACAGGAAGGAGAAGAATATTACGAGGTGTATTAGGGAGAATCTCATAGCCCCCTTGATTCCAAATCAACAAGACTTACTTGCAAAAAGAATCAGCCTGAACGTGGAAGCATTCCACTGGATCCAGAAAGCCATGTTCACTTTTCTTTTCTATCTGGGTTGTGAGAGTAGATGTGTTTGAATGGGGTGCCTCACAGTTTCTGATTCATGTGAGGTACTGTTTCCTGTTTCTCTGCCTGGTGCCTTACAAGAGAGATGGCTGCTGCCTCTGACCTTGTTATAGTCGTTAAGTATCTTCAAGTAGCTCATGGGGTTCTTTGGCTTCATGGTAAGCACTTGGGATGCTGTGCCTTTGGAAGACTGCTCTCAGGGGATCACCTCCTCCTATGCTGACACTTATCAAAAACAGAAGGTGGCCAATCAATGACAAAACTTCTGCAGCTCTGGACTAAATATATACAAATCCCTTGCCCTGAATGACATTGAGTTGAAAAAATTCATGAGAATTGAGGTAAATGGGCTGTACAAAGAGCAGCTGAGAAGAGAAGGAAGCCTCGGTAATGGTTTTGTCAGCCCAAGGGGAAGGAGTTAGAAGGAGCTGATTGACTTCTAATTATACTGTCTAGAGACCCTGGGGCTCATGACTTTCAGAAAATGATTTGAGTTCTCCATAGCCCTAGAGCAGCAACAAAACTCCAAGGCCCAAGGCTCCAAAGCAAGCTGTCTGTAGTCACTTCTGGCTCACTCATGAGGTAGTGGGGCAATTGGAAGGAGAAGGGGATGCTGGGTGTCTTAGGATGCTCTGAGCAATAAGCCACAGATGTAGCACTTTGGGGGACTGTACCACTTAGGATATACGAGAAGGATTGCTAAGTAGACCAGTTAGAAGAAGGAAGATTTTATAAACAAGTATGAGAAAAATTGAGAGTTCCAGAATGGCTTGACAATGGCCAGCAGGTGTGATAGCCAGACCCACATCTATCAGCTCTGTATTCAGAGTCTAGAAAAAAGATCCAGAAACTTCTGATGGGATATAGCTGTTGTCTTTGATGATGACATTTGAAGGTTGCAACAGCCTCTCATGTAGCACTTACTAGACCAGTCTGCTGGTCTTTCAAATCCACTTTTTCTTCTGGCCTCTTTCTACTAATCAATGGATTAATCTATTAATCAATGGGTCAATCAGGAATCAGAAGGAGGTGAGGCGAGGCAAGAGCAGCCATCTTTGGATGGAAGTGGTTGTGTGAAACTTTCTTTGGACAGAGGAATCTGTGTGAAACTCTCCTTGGCTCTGTACTGTAATCTGTGACTGTTCCTGGAACAAGGGCAGCACTTCAGGCATACTCTGGAGGTAACACTCCCTTTCCCATCATAATTTGATTAGATATTTAAACATGGAAATAAAGTTAAAAAACTTGAAGTTTTACTTGTTTTGAAGGCCACACTATGCAATGTTTGTGAAAGGAATGTTGCACAGCTGTAAAGTGCTGTCTTTGTACCTTGGCTACCAAGGGCCCTTGTATATATAACCGCTGATCTATGTCAGTGATGGCGGAGACTTACTGCAGATGGACCTCCTCAGTTCAGTGTCTTCCCTCCATGCCACCACAGGTGAAATAACCATTTTGTTAGTTATATTTCATAACCGTGACTAATTGCCTAACAAAAACAACCTAAGGGAGGAACAATTTATTCTAGATCCCAGTTTAAGGGGGTACAGTCCATCACGGATGGGGTTCATGGAGGCAGGAGGATGAGGCACCTGGTCTCATTGCTTCTGTAGTCAGAAAGCAGACAGAGCTGATACTGGTGCTTGCCTCACTTTTCCTGGTTCTTTTTATTCAGTCTGTAACCCCAACCCAGAGGATGGTGCCACCTACATTCAGGGTATATATTCCCTCCACAGTTAAAGGGCTCTGAAGATGTCCTTGAAGTCGCGTCCAAAAATATGCTTCCTAAGTGATTCTAAGTTCAGTTTAGTTGATGATAGAGACTAATCATCACACCCATTGATGATGCAGTCTAACCATCACACCCACTGATGATGCAGACTAACCATCATATCCATTGATGATGCCGGCTAACCATCATACCCACTGATGATGCATACTAACCATCATATCCATTGATGAAGTAGGCTAACCATCATACCCATTGATGATAGAGACTAACCTTCCCACCCATTGATGATGCAGACTAAACATCATATCCACTGATGATGCATACTATCACACCCATTGATGATGCAGATTAACCATCACACCCACTGATGATGCAGACTATCACACCCATTGATGATGGAGACAACCCACACCCATTGAATGATATCAGTTCAGCAAGAAAAAAAAAGCACACATCAACTTATTATGGTATGGTGAAATGTCCCTCAAAGTTTCCAGTATTACAAGATTAGTATTCAGGATGCTGATAGAGGAAGGCAGTACAATGTAGGAGGTTCAGCCCGGTAAGCAGTCAATGAGTTATTGGCAATGTGCTTTCTAAAGGAATTATGAGTTGTTGGTGCCTTCCTCTTTCTGGAGACCTTGACCTCTCCTCTTTTTCATTTGCTTGCTGGCCAAGAAGAATGACTTGTTCTGCAATGAACTCTATTGTTCATTCTCACCACTCAACCCATATACTAGAGATTGAAAGCCCATATGTTGACTGGTATGTCCCAAATGGTGAACCATTTTCCTCTTTATAATTTAAATATCTCAGCTGCTTTGTTATGTTGATGATAGCTAAGATATTTCTCTGGTAGGGGAGAAATGCTATTTTAGGTTTCATAGAGGAACTTTCAGTGTTGTGGGAAAGGAATAAACAAGCTTTGGCAACATTAAAGAATAGATAAGTTAGAAGCCCAATGCGAGATGCCCAAACAGCAATTGGAACAGTAAATGGGCTATACAGTGTCCAATTGAGGAGAGACAGAAGCCTCAAAATAAAACTAGCTAGCCCTCCCCCATGCCACCTCTTCCTCAGAGCAGTGTGGAAAGCAAAACCCCCACAGCTCCTGCTCTGCCACACAGAGTTAACAAGGGAAGTGCAGGGCAGGTCACAATATTTCTAATTCAGATTAATGACCCCATTCAGCCCTGTCTCCTTAGCAGGAAATTAGAAAGTGGAGGAAGAAGCAAATGGTGATTCATTATGTGCAGCTCTGGCTATTGGCAGTTGTGCTAGTTAAAAGCCAAGACATTGTCTGATATTAAATAATTGAATCTGACTTCTTTATGGGATAAAGTGCTCTCCATGATGGAGATTCCTTTTGTAAAGCCAGCTGGTTACATACCCTTGTTTTTGAGGGACAGGAGAACTAACCTTTGCCTGTTTTGTGTTTGTCTCAGCTCTGAAGCATAGTTTAGACCAAAAGCTGATGGGTGATGTGCTTTTCTGATCCTTTGCTATTGACTCTATTATCTCTTCTGTTATTATCATCTCTCCCTACTAAGGCTTGGTTTTCATTCTCCATTTTCTACTCTGCACATTTACTTTTTGAAGGAACTTATTTAATTCTTCAGCTGTTTGCCTCTAGTCAGTAACGTCCCTGCCCAGTCTCACTCATTGTCTCTTTGTTGCCGTCTCTTTCCCACACACAAAATTCTGTTTGATGCACATAGACTATGTATAAGAATGAATTTGCTGTTGTATTCATGCAATTTTCATTCTTTCTTCAATCTACCCTTGTGACCAGACATAATATTCTGTCCATCCTCACCAGGAGGAGTTGGCCCTTCTCATCTGACACCATACTTGGTATCAGCCTGACTTAGATTCTTGCTTGTAGGCAGAGCAATTTCTTTGAATAAAAACTATATAAAATCCAGTCTCTGGAAATGCCTGAGAAACCTCAGTCTGCAAAGCTGCATTCTGTGTTACATGGTCCAGACGCATCTCCATACACTGTTAATGCAATCAAGGGAAGCTGTCAAGCTTTTGGAAGCAATGGTATTACAAATCCTTCTCACACCTATGCTCACTTGATGCCCTAGATCTTAGAATGCAGATTGCTCCTGTCACAGTCTCTTTTCCTAGCACTCAGCCTCCTGTTCTCACCCCAGCAACCAACCTTCTTGCCCTTCCTACAATGTAATGGATATTTTTCTACCCCAGAGACTTTGCACCTGCCATTGTCTTTATAACTTTTTTAGCCTGGCTTGCTCCTTTGCCCTAGTTAGGCCGCTTCTCTCATAGATATTATTTCCTTAGAGAATTAGCTAAAATCTCATCCCTCCACCTCACCCACTGTACACTTGTTGCATTATATGTTCATGGTTTCTGTCTCCTGACCATCCCATGCAGGAAGCTCTGTGAGGACCTACATGTTACCTGGCCAGGTTACTGCCTTATCCTCCAATCAATAAAGATGCAGCATTTACAGTAAGCTTTCAAGAAGTATCTGCTGAGTCTTGGGATAAAGGATGGATCAAAAAAGCTGCTGTAATCACTGGCATGTTTATTCTAAAAGGATAGTCCTTAAAGGATAGTCTTGAACAGCATTTGTGACTTCACTTGAGAACTTGTTAGAAACTCAGAGCCTTGACCCTCCTGGGAGTTCTGCTGGGTCAGAAACTTGACAGCAGTGGTGCATGTTATTGGCCATTCCCTCCGGTCAATTCTGGTGCTTGCTAAGGCTTAGGAATTGTTGTTGTATGTTATCTCTTGCTCCTATTTCCATTGGCAAGGACCAAAACAGGCAAATCACCAAAGCCCACAATTCCCACTAGCCCCATTACCACCACCATCAACACCACTACTACAATAATTATCACAACCTCAACCACCACCACCAGCACCACCACCACCATCAATGCCACTGCCACCACCACCATTGCCACCATCACCACTACCATCAGTACCATCAATACTACCATCAACACCAGCAACACCAGCACTACCAACAGCACTGCTATCACCACTGCCATTACAGCTATCACCAACAACAACCAAAATCTGTGGTGCTCATATTGGACATTCACATGGACCTTGGTTTTCTCAAGATTGTTCCCGGAGTCAGTAGTTCAGGGACCTAGCTTATTCTGTAGCCCCTGGGTATGTAGGAAGAATAAGAACCAGAATACTGTTTGGAGCAGGTTGATTCACCAATATTTGAGTAGCACTCTGTTGTTGTTGTTCAAAGTAGCATAGGGAGAAAGGAAAGTTATGTTCTTCTGTTTAGAATTAGCATAAACACATATTTAAATGCAGTTATATATACAAAATATACGTAGAAAAGACATTGAGTCCAGATACTTGCAGGCCAGTCAATTTTTGGAGCTCTGTTATTGTTGTATGTGTGCCCAGGTGCATGAATATGTGATGCATGAGCGGACCTGACACTGTGTTGGAAGGTGGAGATGAGAGGATGACCCTCTGGAGTTGGTCCTCTCTCCTCACCCTTACATGGACTCTGGGGCTCACACTCAGGTTGCTGATACAATAAGAACCTTTACCTGATGGGTCATTACAGACATTATCAGTCTGAGGCCAGTTGATTTTGACTCAAGCAGGTAGAAAAATATTTAAGATCATGGGCTGAAGAGTTCGGTTTGTGCTGGATGGGCATTTAACTGGGGCAATGATGCCTGCTTGGGAGGATTTATAGCTGAGGTACTAGGTGAGTATTCAAAATCTCTGCTAATAATATTCTGTGCCTTTGTAAGGTTTGTTTTCATTGTTGTTGTTGTTGTTGTTGNGTGGTGGTGGTGGTGGTGGTGGTGTGTGTGTGTGTGTGTGTGTGTGTGTGTGTGCATGAGTGTAAACTATCAATACAGAAGGAAGGCAATATACAGTGAAGATTACAGATGAGGACACTGGGACCCTCAAACCGTTCAGTATAAAAGTTTCAGTATAACCTAAAAACTGTCAGAATTCTAATACCTGGACCCTAACCAGATCTACTTCAAGAGGACAAGGTGGCATTAGTAACCAGTTGAATAGGTTTCCCTGCTGATTTTTTCAAGTGCTCAAATTTAAAATCTTTGATTAAAAATTTTACACACACACTCACACACACACTCACACACACACGCGCACACACCCCCCCACACACATGCACGCACTTTTCACAGGCCACCCATTCCTTGTCTGTGGTGTGTTTATTTTCGTAGTAAGAGGACAATGTATTAATAAATAAAAGGGGATCTTCTCTAGAAGTTATGCTGAGGGACAAGTCAAGAGGGTTCAGATCCCTTACATTTAGGAAACAACCCCATTCCTGGGTTCTGTATAAACCCATTCAGTAAGAGGAGCTTTCTGACACCTCTGTGACAAATGAGGTCTTGCTAGCAAAGCCTCTCTTCCAAATGTTTCCCTGGCTCACAGCAATTACACAGCTAAGGGAAGCAGGGCAGGAGCTCTTGTTAACCCTTTGTTAGCTGCAGCTCAGCAGCCATTTATCTTGGTGGAAAGATTTTCATTCCAATCTCTCTTCCTCCCACTGCACTCCAAAGGGAAATCACCCCCTGAAACGTTGCCCTGTCTGGCTCCTGTGTCTGTGTGATTAAAACAGCCAGGTCAGAGGTCAGCAGAGGTGAAAGGTTACTACAAACTAAATGTAGCTGCTGATTCTCCTAGTGCTTCTCCTTGGTGTCACAAAGACAAATGGCATTACCTAAGTTCCCAGTGCAGCAACAGCTCTGGCTTTCCCTTCCTTTCCCTTCAAACATTTGTTAATGAACTACAGCTCCATCTTCAGTAGAGCGAGAGCTGAGTCACTGAAGCAATATTGCAGAGTGCATGTGTCCCATGTTAGCACATTTCCTTTCTTTTCCTACAGTCCAAATCTTCACTATGACTATTTATGAAAATACTGAACAAATCCATGGTAAAGCCAAGGCCACCCTTCAGCTATAGGCAGAACTGACATGGCACAAATGCTTCCTGCTTATTAATAACTGTGCCGGTGGTATTCCTGTCCTTCACACGTATTCATTGTTTCACACACACACTCCCACCGTCTACTCTGAAATTTCTCAGGGAACTTCAGTGTGCTCAAATAGGAGTTTAAGCGAAAACCATTGGAACCTATAAAGTCACATCTGTCAGTTACTATTTTTTGAGAAAAGATTTTGTTATTAGCACTGGTTGAACTCATTCTAGGCCTGTAGACCAGGCTGACTTCAAATGCCTTGCCTGGCAATCCTTCTATCTCATACACCAATGTGTTGGAAGGACAAGTGTGAGCTACCATACCTAGATGAACCCACTAGCTCTTTATTAAAGAAGAGCAATCCTAAACTGGATATAATGACATGTGCTTATAATTCTAATTACCACTACTTCTGTTAAGGCAGGAGTGAGGGTTCGAGGTCAGCCTTTTTAAAATAGTGAGGCCCTGTGTGAAAAAAAAAGAAAGGGGATGGAGAAAGGGAGGAAAGGAGGGAAGGAAGGAAGAAGGAGGGAGGGAGAGTGAGAGAAGCAGAGATACACACAGACAGACAGACAGATAGATGGAGAGATAGACTGAAGGGGAAGGAGAAAGGGGAGAAGGGAGGGAGGGAGGGAGAAAGGGAGGGAGGGAGGAAGGATGGCAAAGGGACTCTATTTTCCTCCTTTCAGTTTTCCAGGTTGGGAAGTTTTGAGTTTAGGAAAAAGATTAGGTATCTATCAACAGTGTCCCAGGGGCTACCTATTTAATAGTAGGAATCCCTGTGTTGATGTAAGCTAACTTTGATGAGGTCTGAACAATACAAGGGTTTGTTCATAGGAGATGATCAAAGCCTTTGTTGATTCAATTCTATTTACAAATGTGGATTTCGAACACAGAAAACATAAAAATGGGAGTGCAAATAGAAAACCTATCATTACTCAAAACATTGTTCATCTTTTTCATCTATTTTTGGTAAAATGACACTTTTAAAAAAATCTGAGTTTCTGTTTTATTGGTGTAAGTGACAGAAGACAGGATTCAATTCTTGCTTTCAACTGGCAATACGGACATAAGCAGAATCATGACTCCACTGCCATTGCACAGCAAGTGTCCACAATGTGCCATGCCTTTCCCTCTTCTCGTCAGTGAAGGACAGTACAGAGGAAGGGTTTGCAGAATGACCTGAAAGCATTTGAAGCCATGTGTGTACACAGCACTGCTTGTCCAGAGTAAGTTCTCTGTTATACAGAGGGACTACTTTCTCCCAAACACCTCTACATACTACTAAGACAAGGAAGTCACATAATTATTATGAAATTAACAGCAGTCTTTTAAATTTTGTTTTTCAACTGCTACCAACTTGTGAAAGAGATGTAGGAGTTGTCAGAAGCAAAATGGACTTGTCAACGTGTGTTTTCACAACCCACCAGTATCACGACCTTGCCAGGAGGTCACCATACTGTGTGAAAAATCCTCTTCACAAAGATCTCTCCCACCAACTGGCCACTCAACCTCTGACTGATACTATTTGTTCTTAAATATTAGCAATATTTGAGTATAATCTGCTCAGGTCCATCTCTGGCTCTAAGGATTAGAATCTTTCGGGTGGAAATTTGTAAGCCTGCTTTTTAACAAATCCTCGATGTCAGCTTTCTTATGCATTGAAGCTAGAGACCTACTGGCATAAAGCATTTAGAAAACAGAAGGTCAACACCTAAGGTTGTTTCACCTAAAATTAATTTTTTTCCTTTTAAAAATTCATGTATCCTCATGTTGTCACTCATGCCAGACAGATTACAGACATCTTTAAAGAACTGTAGTCCACCTGGTACTCTAAAGCCAGAGAGAAATGGCTTTGGATCATCTCAAGGTGTGGCTTAGGCACATAACAGTCTGCCTTCACCTCCGGACATATTAAGTGGCAATGCATGGAGAAGCTATACCCAGACCTGAAGTCATTAGTCACCAGACTCGTGTGTATTCCAACATAATCTTTGATGAAATTAGAAGACCTTTGGACCATCTGGGTTGCTATAGAAAAACGCAGGGGCTGCAAATATCTGGTTACACATGTTGTCCCTGGCTACAATGGCAGCTAGATATTTCTAATAAATTCCAGCAATTCTTCCCTTGCCTGAGAGTACTTACACCTCAGAATGCTATACTATCAGCACCTGCTGCCAGACTGAGTGACAGGAGGATGTAGTCTCTTCCCTAAGACTTGGGTGCTGAAGACATTGAGTTTTGCAATTAGATGGCTTAGGAGGCTCAAATCCAAGCTTTAACACCTAGAAAGCTGAAGGACACAAAGCAAGTTATGAAAGATGTTTGGGGACTCCTGTAAACCCGCTTTCCAGATGACAGTCAGGCCTTGCAGGGATGTTGTAAGGGTGACAGAAAGATCGCTTATGAATTGTTTAATTTCCTAGCACACAGAGAATACTCAAAAAATCGCTGCATCTAAGCCACATCTGTAAGTGATCCAAATTGTTGTTTTTAATACTAATGAGCACAGGACTAACTTTGTGTGGAAGAGAAACCAGTGAGCATTGAGGGACTATATGAATTGGATGAAGCCAATGTAGGGGTGTCACAGCAGAGCACAGCCTTATTCCAGTCCTCTTTGGGATTACGATGTTTATGGCTACTACACACAAATGTCTTAATGCATAACGGAAACTAGTCTAAACACTTTGAAGGTTTATTCATTTAACTTTCCTGAGAATGCTAGTAGGTCAAAACCCTTATCCCCAAATTATATGTGGGGATTGCAAGATCCAAGGAGGACTGGAGCTATGGTGGTATTCTTTTACATATATAAAATAAAATTATATTGGAACCAGCAGTACATAGGGATGGGATAATTCCAGTTTGTAGTTCTATATTTTGTTCATTCACATTTCTGTATCAATTTAGACTTCTAAAAGTCATAGTAAATCTTATGTTTGCACATCACTGAGCTATGAAGGTTTAAAATTATGCACCTGCAGAGAATACCTGACTTCTCCCATGTTTTAACCCAGTTTTATATTTTTAATATAAATATAAATGACTAAATATATATTTAAGGGACAGAGAGTGAGCACGAGAGAGATTTCTTTAAAATGATGTCTCATGCTGCTGGCTGCAGCGGCTGTTTGCTGAGAGTGAAAATTCTGAAGCTCTGCTCTGACAGCCTGGCAGGAAACCCTGTGGCTAGGGCTCAGATGTTATTTTAACCTCCAGGTGATTCATTTAACTTCAGAACCAGAAGCCAGAAGGCAAGGGAGGTTGGCAGGTCAAGAGGACGCTTAGGGATCTGTAACCAAGTGGAGAGGCCATCCCAGGCCTTTCCTGCCACAGGAGTAGGCACGCCCTTTCAGAAACCGTCATGTCCTTTCTCTGTGATTCCTTTGTATGTTTTCTTCTAGTACATCTTGAATTATGAATGTGCTTTTCCTCTAAATGAATGAGGGTTTTTTTTTATACTTTTTTCACCTTGAGCTATGTATTTCAGCTGGATAAATGAAAATTCCCTTCTTATCTGCATTAGATACCAACTGGTACAAAGGACACTCCGACCTCTTTCCAAATACCTGCCCTTCTTAATTCAAGTTGCAGAAGTGAGTAGAATGCCCACCTTTGTTCTCTTGCAGGCTCCCTGTCTTCTCCTAGCCCTTCCAGTCAACCTAATAGGTTCTGGACATGTAGGAAGGGTTTGAATCTGGAAATGCACCCTTAGAATTCTGTGGTTTGCAAAAGCACACTCGGTGTGTTCATGCATACAAAGCCCAGGGCTAAGAACTGCTTAGTCAGTACTCATTGAAGCTTTGTGCTCATCTCACAAGGCAGACCCCACATCTATTATAACCAGAGCAACCCTTGCTTTGTTTATCAGCCATCCACTTGAAAGCAATCTAATCTGCCCAGTGCGCTAACTACAGGGCAGGGTGCAATCCCGGTCTCTCTGACTTTATGGATTCCTCTCTGTATCACATGCTGCAGGTAATAGAAAAGAGGAAAGAATGTGAAATAGAAGGTCAAACAGTCTCACAAAGGTGGAGAAGCCAGGCCAGCTTCTCAGGGAAACAGAGAACTAGCTTTAGAGCTCTCTTTGATGATTTTGTCCTGGTTTGCCCTCTAGTCTGTCAAGAACAAGGGGGAGCTATGGAGCTCAATAGTTGTTGCTGTGACTGGATTCTGTCTGATTCTTGTTTAACTTTCCAAGAGACAAAGAGTCTTCAGTTCTGAGATTCTGAGACCTCACAAGTGCGGGGGGTGGGGCGGGATGGGGGAGCGTAGTCTTTAGTTCCCAGGGACCCATGCTGATGAGCAGTCTCAGGGTCTTTGCGGGTGTCTTGGCAGGACTGTCCACTTTATGAGTTCTGTATTGCAGCTTTGGAGATGAGGACAACGCCATCCCCAAAGACAGTTTGTGTTTTTCAAGTGACCTAAGCTGTGTTCTAGATTTTACAGGGAGAGTAAAAACAGACAGCAGCTCAGTAATAGCAGGTTGATGGTACCTTTATTACCTCTAATAGATTTGCCCTGTTCCTGAAAACATAGCTAGTTTGGCCAGAGTGTGTTCCACAAGACATGACAAATACCAGCCCTGCCTTGACCTGTGCCTTGGAATTCAGCCAGACTTGCCCTGTTCTTGGTCATTAATACTTCCAGGACCTTTCTCTCTCCATCTCTACCTCCTTCACTACAGTCCCATCAAAGGACCGTTGCTTTGTTGTTAGTAAAACAGCGACTTTCATTTCAGACTTCCTTCTCCTAATGACCAGTCAAGCCTGTCTTTAGGCCTCATTTTCAGTGTCTATTGGGCAGCTTTATTTGATTTGCCTCTGGTACAATGTGGTAGAAGTTTCTGTCATTTGCCACCAAAGCAGAGAAACTACCCTCGTCAGAGGAGGGAAGGCATCAAGTATCAGGCAGTGGATTTCAGTCTTTGTAAAACCTAACAATCACCCAGGAACTCTGTTAAAACACTCTCGAGTCCCACTCTCTCCCAATTCTAATTCCATCAATGTGAGGTTGAGTCAAATGATCTACATCATATATAGCCCAGGTCATTCATGTGTCTCTAGTGTGAGATTGTAGACGAGTCGTGGTGTCCAGGTAGCTGACATTGCGACATTCAGCTTTCAGGGGCAGAGGACATTGAGTGAAGAGTGACTGAGCTAGACTTTATTCTTGAAGAAACTGACATCGTCGACAGGGTCCAATTAGGGAGAAGAGCAAGAAATCTGTGCTTCATGTTCGTCTTCTCATTCATTTTGTTCCCGAGAATTTCTTCAAAGGAAAGCTCTCTTACAAAAGTTCTGTTCAGTGATTGGGAGTCAGCTGGTTAGGAGGACTTGAAGCAGAGCCTGTCTTTGTCCTTTGGGAAAAGCTCCCAAGGCTGAGCCGTAGACACTTTAGGAGTTCGTTTAGGAGTAGTTTAAAAATAGTCTTAGTGTTGGGCATAAGGGTTTATGCCTTTAATCCCAGCACTCATGAGGCAGAAGCAGGTGGATCTCTGAGTTTGAGACTAACCTGGTCTCCAGAGACTAACAACCAGGGCTACACATAGAAACACTATCTTGAAAGCTAAAATAAAATAAAGCAATAGATAAAACTGGTCTTAATCTAATTGCCCCATCATAGAGGAATGAAGAACCTGGTTTGGAGTTTACTGTTGCCTGGATATACCTAGCTGTGTGACTGTGGGAAATCTACTTAACCTTTCCGAGTCTAGGCTTGTCAAGGAATTAGTGTGATATGTGGGATTCCCCTCTGTATGCTGTGAATACCACTGGTTAATAAAAGACTGATTTGGACCTGTAGCAGGGCAGAACTTAGCTAGGAGGAAACAACTAAACTGAATGTTGGGAAGAAGACACAGAGAGAGAAGCCATGGAACCGCTGCTGGAAACAGACATGCTGAAACTATGCTGGTAGGCCATGACTTCATGGTTATGTACAGATTAATGGAGATGGGTTAAATAATAAATAAGAGGCTAGAGCTAATGGGCCAAGCAGTGATTTAAATAATACGGTTTCTGTGTGCTTTTTTTGGTGCTGAGTGGCTGGGAACCAACATGCAGCCTCCTTACAAGGTGATAATCACTACAAGTTGTTATGATAATCATTACATTAGGACAGAACATGGGAAGGGAGGTTAACAGCATTTGCTGAGGTCTGCCACATAACAAGTGCTGAGCTAAATCATTGCTGATTCCCATGTCATAGGAACAAATCACACACGACTCTGAGTTTGCAACAACAGGACTCTGCTGCCTGTCTCCACTTACTGGGAAGGAATTTCATATTTCTGTGGAAGGGTGGATATCGTGCTATGGTAGGTGGCAAATGTCCTTTTACATTATTGCCATCGGTGTTACCCAAGCTGCCTCTGAGTTTCCCTTGACCTTTGTCTTTACAGTTCCTCTGATCTTGGTGAGAAAGATGGAAGTACGTGAGCCATAGCTGTCCTGAACTGTTCTACTAACTAGGGACCGAATAGTCAAATGTATGGACCTATGGGGGCCTTTCTCATTCACCACCCCATCATTACCTTGGGAGTTAGGTTTCATCATGTAACTCTGAGGGTTACATTTAAACACTAATCATACATATATATGGACATATACATGTGATTATATATAATATATAAATTCATATATATATGCGATTATATATAACACATATAAATTCATTCTATGTATTGAATTTCTAACTGTATAAGATATACAAATTCCATATGCTTTATTTTATACTTTCTGTTCTTATCTATTATTTAAAAAAGCGTGGAAGTCAGCTCTCTCCCTTCACCTTGTAGGTTCTGGAGAATAAACTCATTTCCTCAGGCTTGGTGGCAAGTGATTTTTACCCACTGTGCCATCTCATTGACACATATTCTAATTTATTTTATTTTGGAAATTTTAATCAAGTAATCCCTTAGATAAAAAAGTATTTATAATGCAGCAGTGGCCCTGACAGACTTCTAACTTAAAAATAATGCCATAAAGGAACTGGCCAAGACTCTGAGTTGGTAGTTTGTAGAAATAAAAGTAAAATCAGCATCACTTCAAAAGGATATTCAGCATTATTTTAATTTTTTATTCTTCTATCATAGCATAAATCCTTGAGTGCAGCTTTCCCTTCCTCCATTCCTTTCAGTCCACCTCCACCCCATTTTCCTCAGATCTACTCCCCAACCTTCTTACCCTGCTCCACTAGAAAAGAGTAGGCCTCCTAGGAACATCAACTGAACCATGCACAACAAAGATACAATAAGACCAGGCACAAACATTCATATCAAGGCTGGACAAGACAGCCCCGTAGGATGAAAAGGGTCCAAAGCACAGGCAAAAGAGTCAGAGACACCTCCACTTCCACTGTTGGGAGTCCCACAGAAACACTAAGTCAACAACCATAATATATATGCAGAGGACCTAGCTTATACCCATGAAGGCTCTGCAACTGCCATTTTAATTTCTAAGAGCTCCCATAAGCCCTGTTCAGTTGATTTCTCAAATTGTGTTCTCTCTTGATCCTAACCCCTCTAACTCCCACAATTCCTCCTCCCCATCCCCTCTTCCAAGGAGTTCCCTGAGCTTTGAGGGAAGGAACCTGATGAAGACCTCCAGTCTGGGATTTCCCTCAGCCTAGTGTCTTGCCATGGGTCTCAGCATCTTCTCACATCAGCTACCAGAGGAAGCCTTTTTGATGAGGACTGGACTAGGAATCCTATGAGCATAGCAGAACATCATTAGGAATCAGTTCATAGATTTTTTTTTTTGGCCAGACTGAAAGTAATACCAATAAAAAAAATCATTGGCAACTCATCTGTGTTCATCATGAAGACCCACTATAAAGAACTGATAACGAGGGAGCCTGCAGGGAACTGACCAGGCACTCTGATATATGTTACAGTTGTGTAGCGCAGTCCTCTTGTGGGACTCCTAATAGAGGGAACAGGGGCTGTCTCTGACTCTTTTGCTGGATTTGGGGACCCTACGCCTCATACTTGGGTCATCTTGCTCAGCCTTAATACATGGGGAAGTGCTTAGTCTTACAGCAACTTGATACACCATGCTTTGATGGTACTCTTGGGAGACCTGCCCTACTTAAACAGAAATGGAGGAGGCGTGGACTGGGGGTTAGGAACAGAGGGGTGGGGTGGATGATGAGGGGAAAGTACAGCTGGGATGTAAAATACATAAGTAAATTTTTTTCAAAAAGAAATATGTATAATATAACACTGTGTAAGAATGATAATACTCAGATGATGTGGGGCAAATTTTGCAAACTTGTCCCAACTTAATCATTACTTGTAGAAATATACATTATATTATCTTTTTAAAAAACTACTTTTGTTTTATACAGCAATCCCAGTTCCCCTTCTCACTCCTCCTCCATGTTACCCTATCACTCATGCACTCCTCAAAGATTGTGAGGCCTCTCATGGGGAGTCAACAAAGGTTTTCAGCGAGGCAGGACCAAGGCCTTCCTCCCTGTATCTAGGCTGAGCAAGGTATCCTTCCGTATAGTATGGGCTCCAAAAGGCCAGTTCATGCACTAGGGATAAATACTGATCCCACTGTCAGTGGCTCCATAAACTGCCTGAGCAAAACAGCTGTCACCCACATTCAGAGGGCCTGGTAAAGTCCTATACAGGTTCTCCAGCTGTCAGTCCAGAATCAGTGAGGCCCCACTAGCTCACAGCTGTTTCTATGGGTTTCCCCATCATGGTTTTGACCCCTTAGCTCATATTATCATGGCCCCCCTTTGACTGGACTCTAGGAGATTAGCCCAGTGCTTAGCTGTGGATCTTTGCATCTGCTTCCATGAGTTGCTGGATGAAGGGTCTATGATGACAGTTAAGGTCACCAATCTGATTATAGCAGATGGTTCGTTCAGGCACCCTCTTCACTATTGCTAGAGTCTTAGCTGGGGTCATCCTTTTGGATTCTTGGGAATTTTTCTAGTGTTAGGATTCTTGTTAACTCCGTAATAGCTTCCTCTATCAAGATATCTCTTTCCTTCCTCTCCCTTTCTGTCCTTTCTCCAACTCGACCTTCCTGATCACTCATGTTCTCCTCCCCACATTCCCCTTTTCCCTTCCCTTCCCCACTTCCTCTATGCTCCCAATTTACTCAGGGGATTTTACCAAATTTCCCTTCCCAAGGGGATCTGTGTATGTCTTTCTTAGGGTCCTCCTTGTTTCCTTCTTGTATCCTATACTTTATATCAAATATCCACTTATAAATAACTACATACAGTGTTTGTCTTTCTGGTCTGGATGACCTCAGTCAGGATGGCTTTGGCTAGTTCCATCCATTTGCCTGCAAATTTCAAGACATCTTCTTTTTTAACTGCTGAGTACTAATCCATTGTGCAAATGTATCACATTTTCTTTATCCATTCCTCAGTTGAAAGGCATCTAGATTGTTTCCAGGTTCTTTCTATTATGAATAATGCTGTTATGAACATAGATGAGCAAGTGTCCTTGTGGTAGGAGTGTACATCCTTTGTGTATATGTCCAAGAGTGGTATTATTGGGCCTTGAGGTAGATTGATTTCCAATTTTCTGAGAAACTACCATACTGATTTCCAAAGTGGCTGTACAAGTTTGAACTCCCACTAATGTAGGAGTGTTCCCCTTACTCCACATTCTCTCCAGCAGAAGCTGTCTTTAGTGTTTTTGATCTTAGCCATTCTGACAGATATAAGATATCTCAGAGTTGTTCTGATTTGCATCTCCCTGATGGCTAGGGGCATTGGGTAATTCCTTAGTGACTTTCAGTCATTTGAGATTCCTTTGTTGGGAATTCTCTGTACCCCATTTTAATTGGATTATCAGGTATTTTGATGTCTATTTTCTTGATTTCTTTATATATTTTGGAGATCAGTACTCTGCCTGATGTAGGGTTGGTGAAGATCTTTTCCCATTCTGCGGACTGCTGTTTTGCATTATTGACTGTGTTCTTTGCCTTACAGAAGCTTCTCAGCTTCAGGATGTTCAATTTATTAATTGTTGCTCTCAGTATATGTGTTACTGGTGTTATATTTAGGAAGTGATCTCCTGTGCCCATGCATCAAGGCTACTTCCTACTTTCTCTCCTATGAGGTTCAGTGTAGCTAGATTTTTGTTGAGGTCTTTGATCCATTTGGACTTGAGTTTTGTACATGGCAATAGATATGGATCTATTTGCATTCTTCTACATTTTGACATCAATTTATGCCACCTGTCTGTTTTTATGTCAATATCAAGCTGTTTTCATTTCCATAGTTATTGAAGTCAGGGATGGTGATGACTCCAGAAGTTTCTTTATTGTACAGTATTGTTTTGGCTATCCTGGGTTTTTTGCTTTTCCATATGAAGTTGAATATTTTTCTTTTGTGAAGGCTTATGCTGGGATTTTGGTGGGGATTGCTTGAAAATATAGATTGCTTTTGGTAAGACTGACATTTTTATTATGTTGATCCCACCTATCCATGAATGTGGGAGTTCTTTTTATTTTCTGATATCTTCTTCAATTTCATTCTTCAAAGACTCAAAGTTCTTGTCATACAGGTCTTTTACTTGTTTGGGTAGAATTACCCCCAAGATATTTTATGTTATTTGAGGCTATTGTGAAGAGTGATATTTATCTGATTACTTCATCAGCCCATTTATTAGCTGTATATAGGAGGGCTACTGATTTCTTTAGTTTATCTTGTATTCTGCCATATTACTGAAGGTGTTTATCAGCTGTAGGAGCTCCCTGGTAGAATTTCTCAGATCACTTATGTATGCTATCATATCATCTACAAATAGTGAAAGTTTGAGTTTTTCCTTTTTAATTTGTATCCCCTTGATCTCTTTCTGTTGTCTTATTTATCTAGGTAGAACTTTAAGTACTATAGTGAATAGATATGGAAAGTGTGGAGAGCCTTGTCTTGTTCCTGATTTTAGTGGAATCTCTGAGCTTCTCTCCATTTAGTCTGATACTGGCTTTGGCTTGCTGTATATTGTCTTTATTATGGTTAGGTATCTTCTTGCTTCCATGATCTCTCCAAGACCTTTATCATGAAGGAGTGCTGGATTTTGTCAAATGCCTTTTCAGTATTGAATGAGATTATCATGTTTTTTTCCTTTACTTATATGTTAGATTACATTGACAGATTTTTGTGTGCTGAATCTTCTCTGCATCTCTGTGATGAAGCCTACTTGATCATGGTGGATAATGTTTCCGATGTGTTCCTGGAAATTCTGGTAGAATTCTGTGCTGAAACCATCTGGCTCTGGGCTCTTTTTGGCTGGGAGACTTAATGACTGCTTCTATTTCCTTAGACGTTCTAGATCTATTCAAATTATTTATCTGGTGTTAGTTGGCATCCATGGTCTCATAATGTCTGCAGTATATCTCTCCAGGACCTTCAGACTTTCAGAGTTTCCATTGAGAAGTCATGTATAATTTGATAAGTCTGTCTTTATGTGTTATTTGGCCTTTTTCTTTTTCTTAATATTCTTTCTTTATTCTGTATGTTTAGTGTTTTGATTATTATGTGGTAAGGGGACATTTTTTGGTCCAGTCTATTTGGTGCTCTAAGATTATTGTATTTTCATAGGCATGTCCTTCTTTAGTTTGGAAAGTTTTTTTTCTATAGTTTTGTCAAATATATTTTCTGTGCCTTTGAGTGGTGTTCTTCTCTTTCTTCTATTCTTACTATTCTTAGGTTTGGATTTTTCATGGTGTCTCAGACTTCCAGGATATTTTGCGTTAAGACTCTGTTGGGTTTAGCATTTTTCTTTGTCTGGTGAATCAATTTCTTCTATCATATCTTCGATGCCTAGATTCTTTCTTCCATCTGTATTGTATTTTGTTGATTATGCTTGCATCTATAGTTCCTGACCATTTACTCAGATTTTCCGTTTTCAAAATTTCCGCAGTTTGCGTGTTCTTTTTGGCCTCTATTTTAATTTTCAAGTCTTGAACTGTTTCCTTCACCTGTTTGATTGTTTTTTCTTGGTCTTCTTTGCTTCTGTGCTTTAGATATTTGCTGATTTCTCCCAATTTTTTGTTTGTCTTTTTTTTTTACTTCTTTAAGGGAATTTTTCTCTTCCTCTTTAAGGGCCTTTATCATCTTCATAAAGTTTTTTTTTGGTCATGTTCTTCTGCTTCATCTGTGTTGGGATGTTCAGGTCTTGCTGTTGTAGAACTTCTAGTTTCTGGTGGTGCCATATTGCTCTTTATGTTATTGAATAAATTTTTACACTGACGTCTATCAGTCTCTTCATCTAATTGGTGCAGGTGGGGCCTGTGGCTTAGGTGGTTGCTCTTCCTCCAATTGGTGCAGCTGGGGACTGTGGCTCTAGTGATTGCTCCTCTGGGTACAGGCAGAACTTCTGGTTGTGATTCCTCCAGCTATAGGCAGGGTCATGGTTCTGGTGGTTGCTGATATGGTGGAAAATGATTAGGGGAAAGGGGTGGCTGCTGCCAGGTCTCTGGGTCTTTGGTGGGTGTGGGTGGGGCTTGGGACATGTCACCAGGGGCTACAGCTTGGAGAGCAAGGCCATCCAGCCAGGAGCCCAGACACTCATCTCCTCCAGGTGATGGGGGTCACTGATGCAGTGGGGGATGGTAGGGGTTTTGGGGAGGCTTCTGCCAGGTCTCTATAAATTTTATTTTCAAAAAGACAATTCAATGATGCCAAATTTTAAAATTTGCATATTCTTTCATTTAGTCATCTCATATTTCGAAATAAATTCAGCTGTAGCTAAGGACTCATGTACAAAAAATTATTGTTGTCATGTTCCTTGTAATAGTGAAACAAAAGATAAAACAAATTACAGACAACAAATCCATCAAAATGGAAATAAATTGTTGACAGGAAATTATTGACTACATTATGGCAGGTCTGTATCATGGACTATTGTATAGATATACTGAAGAATAGACTCATGCTATCCTAGTCTAACAGGAGGGATATTCATAGAGGATTGTTCAGTGAGAAAGACAGGATGTCAAGAAGTATCTACTATGTAATAATTTCACATGCATTAACAACAAAATTGTCATTTCTTGTAGATTTATACATATGTCTATGTAATTTTGAATGAATATAAAGGCATAAAATGATAGAGAACAAACTATTACAGTGGATACTTAAAGGTGGAAGATGGGAGAGAAACTAATGAAAGAAAACACCATAATTCAATGCAATGTTTAAAACAAAATATTATTGTAAATATTTAAAAATTTAATATGCATATAGGCATTGCCATAAGTGGCTAATACACAGAAATCAAAATGCTATGTTTCCTTGAAATCATGATATGGGCAGTCTTGGGTTACTCCTATTTGAATAGTCTTTGTACATTTATTATTGTTTTAAATGAGTTCCTTCACCTTTGTGCATGGCAAGAAATTGAACCAGATAATCCAACTTACAATCGTAGTCAAGATTGTGGTACTGAGAGGCATCAGATCTTTTACTTTCAAACTGTTCTTCCAGGGGTTCATTAGCACTATGTGGGACCACCAAGTGGGAGAGAGTCGTGTTCCCATGTCTGTATCCTTCTGCTCTAGATTAGCCTTCCACTTCAACAGCTGATATATTATCCCACTTGTACTTAGTTTATCAAGGTTTACTTTTAATTATCACTGTGTGTGAGAGAGTGTGTGTGTGCGTGTATATATATATATATGTGTGTGTGTGTGTGTGTGTGTGTAGGTGTTTATCTGTGTTATTTATAGGTATGAGTGCATGAAAAGGGTGTTGGACCTTGGAGCTAGAGCTACAGGTAGTTGTGAGTCAACTGATGTAGGTGCTAGGAACTGAACACCCCCTGGGACAGTAGTATGTGCTCTTAACCATTGGACCATCTTTATAGCACCTTACTTATATTATGTATTAGAATTTTATATACAATTTTGTTTGAAGTAAAGTCTTGGCACTTGAAAACTATATTTGAATACTTTAACTTTTGAGAGTGATGCCTGGACAGAGACCACTTTAATACAAATTACTCCAAAATATAGTTACAATTATCTTTTGAAATAGTTAAGAATCATTGCCATAAATGGTTATACATAGGGAATATAATTATAATGGTTCTGAAAGGTCCTGTCCTGTTCTCTAGTTAATATTGGAAATTTCTCCATTATAGACACAGTTATTTAGGCTGGCCATTTAAAATCAGTGTGGCTGGGTGTCATAATCATACCCCTACTGATTTCCTTGACCTAACTGCATTTGGTGATACAGTCATTAGTTCCAAGTGAGAAGTCCCTTGTAAGTCTTTTTAGGGCTGATTGAAATCCATAATCATTCCTTTATTATTCCAGCAGAGTATGTTCTGAAATATTTCAATAGCTATTGCCTGTATTTTTTCCTTGTCACTCGTGGAACAGTTATATCATACATTGTCTAAGTTATTAGTTATCTTTTGTTGCTGCATTGTTTATAATTGTAAAATGAAAACAAAGACAAAATGTAGCTCAACTGATAGATTGCTTTCCTAGCATGCATGAAGCCCTGAGTTTTATTCCTAACATTAAATAAACTTGGCATAGTGGAGCATGCCTATTATCCTATCTCTAGAGGCAGAGACAGTAGGGTTAGAAGTTCAAAATAATCCTAAATAACAAGGTCAATTTTGGTAATATTTTGATTTTGATCAGAGTGTAGAGCTAAGCCATTAGTTAACTATAGAAGCCAGGCAATTGAGGCACACACCTTTAATCCCAGCACTCTGGAGACAGAGATAGATGGATATCTGTGAGTTCAAGGCCACCCTGGGCTATATGAGATTGATTCAGTCTAAAAGAGAAACAGAAGCAGGCAGTGGAGGTTTACATCTTTAATTCCAGTACTTGGGAGTCACATGCCTTTAATCTCAGCACTAGGGATGTGGAGACATGAAGAGATGTTGCTGGGCAGAAAGAGGAATATAAGGCAGAAAGAGACAAGAGCTTAAGGCAGTCAGCCTGAGAATCCTAGAGACAGGATCTCCCCATTCAGTTTGAAGATTCAGTAGAGGTAAGAAATCCCTCTAATGGCTGCATGCTCTGCTTCTCTGGTCTTTCTTTCAGCTTCCACCCTTGATATCTGACTCCAGTTTCTTACTGTTAAGAAGGAAAATTTGTGCTACAGCTTGTACTTGACTTTGACTCAAAACAAAGTCAAAACCCCATCTACAAAACCAAAATAGCAGAAATAACGTGGATACCTACTGATTGAATGACTGGTCATACTAAAATTGTTCAAGGATGATTAAGTTGGCCAATTGGAGCACACCCTGTGTTTCTCCTTAGAATTAAGAAAGTTGATACCCTCCTCTCACTGGATTTAGTAGCTATTAGGATGAGGTAAACTTAGAACAGGAAATGACCTTCTTAGATACCACATAGAAAGAACTGAAAAAGGAAGTCAGCGTTCCAAATAGTCTGCACCACTGAATCCATTTATTCAAAGTCAGTTTTCTGCTTCAACTTCTCTTTAGGTCATCATCATCATCATCATCATCATCATCATCATCATCATTATCATCATTATCATCATCATCATCAATTTTTGGAGATAATGGTGGACTGTTCACTGGGCTTAGTTTTCAATAAATGCTCATGAAATGATTCTAATTTGCAATGAGATCAGATACAATATAGTGATTTTATATAGTTTTGGAACTAATGAATTAAGATAATAGAAAAAGAAAATTGTGAATATTTGTGTTTCTAATAATTTAATTCGTGTGAACTGAATAAAACAAAGGAAAATGATACCATCAGGATATTTATCTCTCTCAGAAAATGCTTCTTTGTGCTGCAACTACCTCTTTTTGAGTGAAGATCCATGAGCGATAATACATTCTGCTGTTTATTGTTCTCACAAAATGAATAGAAAACTGATTCATGATGGGATGTTCACCACAAGAGTGTTTTAAGTGCATGTATGGTTACTGGTAATAACTGCTAATGGTCTTCAGAAGATTGTTTGCTAAGTAAATGAGAAGACAGAATAAGAATTATCTTGCCTAGGTACAGAGAGAAGAATTTTTTAGATTTTTTAGGGAAATGGGTACACAAGAATGACAAATACAAAAGGCAGGTAAGAGTTACAGCAGGCTAAATGTTGCAGAGAGACTGGTGGTGGACATTAAATCTAGGCTGGGAAGCTAATCAACTCCTTCACTGCAGGCAATGCACAGCAACAGGAATGGTTAAACTGTGGAAGAAGAGTACTTTTGCTTGTTTTGGACTTTATTATCACTGGTGAGTGCATCTACCCTGCTACTGCCACCACTGCC
>LOEQ01004060.1:96190-111788 GCA_001685075.1 Bramus lutescens
CTTTTGCCTGGCGATCTTGTCTGCTTCCAATTTCCAGGAGGATCTATATAGGTTATAGATAATAACATTTATAAATAATAAGGGTTCACCTTCTTATTTAGCTTGTCTAAGATCACAAATTATAGGCTCGATGTCCTTTGTTTATGGCTAGAAACCACTAATGTGTGAGTACATACCATATTCATCTTTTTGGGACTGGGTTATCTCTCTCAGTATAGTGTTTTCTATTTTTTTAGGCTAGGGAAGATTTCTTCCATGATATTATTGAAAATATTTTCTATGCCTTTGACATGGGTTTCTTCTCCTTCCTCTATTCCTACTAATCTTGGTTTGGTCTTTTCATAGTGTCCCCGATTTCTTGGGTGTTTTGTGCCAGAAATTTTTTTAACTCTAACATTTTTCTTTGATCAAGGTATCCATTTCTTTTATTGTGTTTTAGACTCCCAAGATGCTTTCTTCCATCTCTTGGTTCTGTTGGTGAGACTTACCTCTGAGGTTCCTCTTTGAGTCCCTAAAATTTTCATTTCTAGATTTCCCTCAGTTTCTGCTTTCTTTACTGATTCTATTTCCACTTTCAGCTCTTGAAGTGTTTTATTCACTTCCTTCCCCTGTTTGTGTTTTCATAGACTTCTTTAAGGGATTTATTCATTTTTTCTTTAAAGACTTCTATTGTATTCATAAAGGCCATCTTGAGGTCTTTGTCTTGGGTTTCAGCTATGCTGGACCTAGTGGGGGCATATTGTCCTTGCTGCTGGTGTGATTTTACACCAGAGTCTAGGCATCTAGATTTCAGAAGACTTTAATTCTAGATGTTGATATGTGGTCTTTTTTGTTGGGTGAATGTTTTATTCCTTTGCTTCTATTTTCTCTCCTTTTCTTTGGAGAGTGTGGTGGCTATGCCTGGCCTAGCAGAAAATTCTGGGATCCTGATAGTTGAGGCTCCTGGGGGTTGTGTGTAAAATGTGCTTCCAGGTATTGGGAGCTGACACTTAGTAATGTGGACTGGCTGGGAGGGTGGGGATGTGGGGATCCACAAGAGGAAGAAGGATATCCCACTGGTATCTACTTAATGCCCTAGGAAAAGGGGTGGACAGTGAGGAGGCCACAAGAGGTATTCTAATATAGAGCTGGGGATGTGATTGGAGAATTGCATATGTGAGAGGGGACATGAAAGTGAACATCTGAAGGTGGCCTATCTACCTGCTTTACTGACAGGGTTGACTGGTAGGTTCCCAGGGAGTTCCTGCTAGAGTAGGGGACTGTGCTAACAGGATGAAAGGGGAGGAATGTTGGGGAAGATCTGCTTAAACTGGTAGAGATGGGGCAGAAAGGAGAGGAGATGGAGGCTGCAGCATGTGTTCTGCTACAGAGATGGTGTGAGACCTGGTGATTAGATTTGGAGGAGAGGAGGGAGAGCTGAGGATCTGCAATTAGGGTGCTTGTTTTCCTCCTCTGCTAGACCAGCATGTTCCCAGGGAATGCCTGCTGGACTTGGGTGCTGGGATAGTGTGATGAGTGGGTCAGGGAAGGTTGGAGGAGAAGGTCTAGGTGATCCATTAAAGAAGTGGTCAGAGAGGGAGGAAGGACCACTGCCAGTGGCCTGCTAGAGAGATGGGGGATTGCCTTTGGAGGAGAGGAGGGTTGAAGATCTTCAGTTAGCCTACCTTCTTGCCTGGCTGGAGTTAGTCCTCTCCCTTAAAAAAATTAGTTCAGTATGTTCACCTAAATTTTTCTGATTATTTTGCTTGCTCGGGTCTACACCAGACAATTTTGTTTTGTCTTCTGATACTGGAGATTGAACCAGTGACTGAATACGTGCTAACGACGTGCTTTATCACTGAGTTATAGCCCCAGTCCTGTCATCATTTATTTTTGTTGCTGGGTTTGAAATTATGGGACCTAACTTGAACATAGTGAAGGGCAAAGTGCATAAAAGGGGGTTCTTCACATCACTATACCATTCATTGTGCATTTTTAAGTTGTTCTTGGAGGAGTTGGCAAGAGCAAGGGTCACTCCTGGTTAATCTAGAAGAACTGGTATCTAAGTGGTTGAAGAGTTTGTACTAAGTTCTAAGTCTCCTAAATCTCAGGTCTGGGTACTGGATACAATTGAGTGTCATGAGTTTTTATAGGGTCAAGTCTACTTCCTTTCAGTGCTGATAGGTGACCTCAGGAACTCATGGGACAATCTCAGAGCCTGTAGCTAAAATTTTATTATAAAAACACATCTAACCCCATATCTGTAGGAGCTGAAAGTGGGTCTTGAATTCACCACAAAAAACCAAATTTTAGGAGATTTTGGAGAAAATAGTATGGAAAAGTTAGAAATGGAGTCAACCCACATCTTATCTCCTATGATGTCAATCATCTTTGGTCAGCATATCTTCAGTGAGTGTGTACTCCTTGCCCATCAGCCACTTAGTAGACATCAGAGTGTTTTAGTGACTTCAGACTGATTGTGATGGCGTACTAGCGATTGTGTTCATATAACCCTGATTATAGTTATGTGGGTAGAGAAAAAGCATAGTATATGTAGGGTTTGATAGTTCACATCTTATTTAGCAAATCATGCCACCTACCTAAATCTTTATGTTTAAAGAATCTAACATCTATGCAGAAGGGAAATTGGGGCTTTGTTCAGATTTTAGGAAATAGATTAGAAAGAGGAATATAAAGGCCTTAGAACCCAGTGAGAAGCTGGACAGCCCTGTCACCCCTGTAGTGCAGGCTGCTGATTGACTGATAGCCGTACCACATATACCCAAGTCCACAGAAGCTGTGTGATGGTGATGCTTGGAAAGTCAGCAATAGATCCCCAGAGTCACTTCAGGCTAGGTTTTCCTTTCTACATGGGAGATAAGAATACTTCCAGGCAAAGATCACCAGCGAGTGCAGTTTGGTCTTCTTTCAAGGGTCTTCAGTAGCTCATTTGTCTCAGGAGCTGCGGGCAGCAGGACCAACTCTTTGAGGCCAAGCAGTATTTGATTCTGCAGGACCTGAGACTGGTTAGTTGCTTGTTTACTTTCTTAGTGTCCTTTAGAGGAAAACTCACATTTGTTTCCCACAGTATTTAAAAGTGGTTGGTTAGATTTTTTTTTTATCATTTGGAATATTTGAAAATAACCTACCTTTTCAAGATAAGGAAAAAAGAGAAATTCTCTTATTTTTAAAATTAAAAATTGTGTGTGTGTTTTTGTGTGTGTATATCAGAGACAGAGAAAGAGAGAGATAACTGTAGCATATGCATGCATATCAAAAGACAACTTTGGAGAGCTGGGTCTCTCCTTCCACTTTGTTTAGACACTATTATTCATATTGCTTTTGCCACAGTGCATATTTCAGGCTATCTTGTGGCATCTTTAGGTCCTGCACCATATTATATACTTTCACACACACACACACACACACACACACACACACACACACACACACCACATAAATAAAAAAATAAAAAAAATCTCTGATTCTTGTTGTTAGAGAGTGCTCCCTAGGCATGATAGGGAAAATATACCCATGAAATCTCAGCAATACGATTGCCTGAACAAGACCAGTTTAACTGCAAAAACAGTTGACATGCCAACCTGGGCAGGGAAATCCCACCCCTACATGAAGAGCTATAGGTGGTCCATGTCTGCTGAGAAAGGGACAAAGTCCTACATAGAATGCCTAAACAAAACATACAAGCAACACTAAATGGACTCTATAAACTATATGTACATTATTATTACTTCATGTACATATAGATATAGTAGTAATAATCCAAGAAGAAATCATAAATTTAGGAGGAAGACATGAGAGGAATTGGAGGGGAGGAGGGTGTGGTGTGAGTGAGTTATATACAGTGTTTGTAAAGAGATCTAAATAAAAACACTATATATTAAAACAGTTGAATTACTTACTGGTTTACTGTATGTAGGACCCAATTCTCTTAACTCTGCATTTATTTTTCTCACTAGTTATTTTGCAGATTGAAATAAGCCTTCAGGCAAAAAGTAATTGAAAGTTGTAATGGGGTGCCATCTACTGGAGAAGCAGAACAATAGATTTTAAAAAAGAGTAGAGTTTCATTGCATGGGGAAAGAACTTGAATGTGGAATAGATGAAAACAAGAGAAGAGATGTAATGTTTATATTTTACTTAATGTTGGAATTTTTATTTGAACTATCATGCAATATTTATGTGGTATTTTGCTTAATATTTGGTAAGGTATTATCCTAGAGAAACCAGCATTTACTTAAAATCCTGAAACTTTCAAGACTAAGACATTTGCGCTCTTGTGTTGCAGATGAGAAGTAAGGGCTCAGTGAGAAGGGACTCACCCACGCTCTCTAGCTGAGCGAGCCCTTGGTATTTCTGTCACCAGGATGGCCCTCACTTAGATCAGTGGCTATTTGGCTGAAGGCATGAGGGCTGCTGGGAAGTGGCTTAGGACCAGGGTAGGCACCTCTGCTCTTGGCTGGATGGCCTTACAGAGTTGTGTGATTGGTGCTGCTCTTTTGTTTGGCTCTTGTGCTTCATTGTTTGCGCTGTGGGGCCCCACAGACACCTTCACAGAGGCAGGCTCTTCTGAATAGTTCTGTGACCCTGGTAAGTAAAAAGGCAGCTTGTTGTGTAGTACTCCGTTGTATAAATGTACCACATTTTCCTTATCCATTCTTCTGTCAAAGGGCATTTAGGTGGTTTCCAGGTTCTGTCTATGACAAACTATGCTACTATGAACATAGTTGAGCACATGTCCCTGTGGCACGATTGAGCATCCTTTGGATATATACCCCAAAGTGGTATTACTGGGCCTTGAGGAAGGTTGTTTCCTAATTTTCTGAGAAACCGCCGCACTGATATCCGAACCTGTACCAGCTTGTACTCCCACCAGCAATGCAGGAGTGTTCCCTTTCCCCCACAACCTTTCCAGCATAAGTTGTCATCAGTGTTTTTGATCGTGGCCCTTCTTACAGGTGTAAGATGGACTCTCAGAGCTGTTTTGATTTGCACTTTTCTGATGACTAAGGGTGTTGAACATTGACACAATGGAGTACTACACAGCAGCAAAAATAATGACATCTTGAATTTTGCAGGCAAATGGATGGAACTAGAAATAATCATTTTGAGTGAGGTAACCCAGACCCAAAAAGACAATTATCACATGTACTCACTCATAAGTGGATTTTTTTAAACATAAAGCAAAGAAAACCAGCCCACAAATCACAATCTTAGAGAACCTAGACAACAATGAGGACCCTAAGAGAGACATACATAGATCTACATGGGTAGTAGAAAAAGACAAGGTTTCCTGAGTAAATTGGGAGCATAGCGACCACGGGAGAGGGTTGAAGGGGATTGGAGAGGCAGGGAGGGGAGCAGAACAAAAGTAGATTTCAATAAAAATCAGTAACAAAATAAAAGGCAGCTTGAATATTTGCTGCTTTAGGTCTAGTTCTAAGGAAAAGAAGAGCAATAAGAAATGACTATGGCTTCACTGAATGTCAGGATTCCTTGTGTACACTTGACCTTGATGAGGCTCCAGATGTCCAAGAGAAGAAGATAAAACTACTTGCTTAAATTTCACGGAATAAGGAGGAAGAATAGGATAATCATAATAAAACTGTCCTATAGAGAGTCTCATCACAGAGATACTAAACTGCTTAGAATCCAATCCTCCAAAGGAAGTCACATGTCCCGTTACAATTCTGAGAGAGCCTGTAAATGATTAGTGCAGTCCACAAACAGAGATGGAATTCCATGTATAAGAAAGGAAGGAAGAAAGGAAGGAAGGGAAAGAGAGGAATGGAGGGAGGGGATGGAAGGAGAGAGGGAGGAGGGGGAGAAAGTGGAAGGAATAAGAAGAGATT
The DNA here is from genome assembly GCA_001685075.1 of Bramus lutescens. Lineage (NCBI taxonomy): Eukaryota > Metazoa > Chordata > Mammalia > Rodentia > Cricetidae > Bramus > Bramus lutescens. Next base: position 102,040 of record LOEQ01004060.1, read on the forward strand.
AGATTCTGTGTATTGAAAAATGGTAAGACTGATGGAGATGGTGGGTTCTAGGATAGGAAGAAAATAATCCTAAACCTTAAATGGGAAACAAGTACCCAGTCAGGATGCTCAATGACATTTCTTAGTTTTGGAAATATTGAGAAGCACTCCATGACTGCTGCCATGGTGACCTCTAGAAAGCTTAGCAGGGCCCTTCCTTCAAAAGTGGAGAATTGGCAGGGAAGCTGGCCACAGGTGATGACAAAGCTGTAGAAGCCTCAGATAAGCCAGGTGCATGAGTACAGATAAGAGCCCCAGGATGCACTTAAATCAGATTAGAAAGAACGGAGAGGAGGTACCTCAAGTATAATTTGCTTTTCCCATTCTTTAAATAAGTGTCTAAAATTAACTTTTTATTAAAACTGATGTCGTGGTATATGTGGTATATTGTTATTTCTGAATGTCACTGATGGCCAGGTATCATCAGCTTGGCAGGACCCAACCTCATGCAGAGTTTTAAAGCATGATATCTAAGTCGTACTATCACAATGGCAGAAAGGTCCTCATCCCTGCTGCTAGACCCCATTCAGGCAAATGTGTACTATAATTTCTTGATATTCCATCTTAATTATATCTGGTAAAATGTTATGTGAGGATGGGGACTTGGCTCTCTTCACCAGCACCGTCTTAGGTATTGTGTGCCTCTATTTTCTGGCATTGTTATGATTTCTGGGGATTCCCTCTTCATGTTTGACTCATTGATGTCAGGATGGAACTCCTAACTCTCCTTTCTGTGAGGATAGCACTCAGCTAAACACTACAGTTCCTTATCTGCCTCTTGGTTCATATATTCACTTGATTTTCTCTAGGATCAGAATGGCTTAAATCTGCCCATTTCTAATACTGAAATCCCATTTGGCATTCATATTCAAACTGTATTAGCCAAACAAGTATTTTCATTTGTTTGGCTTTATAAATAACCAATCTCTTTCTCTCAGTTCTGGGCTTTGGGAACTACAAGGGCAATGAGACCAGTAGATTTTGACATCTAAGGAGGTTCTCTTCCTTACAGCTATTCTTTCATTTTAATTTTACATGGTGGTTGTTAGCCAAGGGTTGTATCACTGAGAAAGTGTGTGTGTGTGTGTGTGTATCTGTGTATGTGTGTGTTGGGTACTATTTTGTCCTTAATCAGAATTCCTTAGCTTTATTTGTCACATTGATCAAAATATGAATGGAACAAANAGAGAGAGAGAGAGAGAGAGTAGGTGGAGTCAAAGAGATGCCATGTAGCTGCTGAAGCAGAAAGATGCCCCAGAATCTTACCAGTAGGCCACAGCCCTTTGTTGATACACAGAATAATAGAAATGGGTTAATTTAAGATATAAGAGATAGATAGGAATACACTTAAGCTATTGGCCAAACAGTGTTGTAATTAAAATAGTTTTGTGTGATTATTCACGTCTAAACAGTCAGGAAATGAATGAGCAGACTCTGCTTACAAATGATGCTCAAATGACTGGGGCTAACACACATGGCCTGCAACCTATTTTGGGTCCAGGTTCTTGTACACCCTTCCAGGGTTAGGAGGAAAGTAGCTGAGAGCACACCAGCAGCTCAGCCCTCTGACTGGGCAACTGACCAGAATGGGTCTGCTAGGCATGCACAGGCAGAGAGCATGGTAGATTCTAACTGCCATACACAGAGACATGTTCAGGCTACACAGTGCTGCTGCATGGCAGATTTAGCTTTTACTCAGACAAAAAGGATTTATGTGCTGCAAGGTGTTTTCCAGAGTTGAGGTGGTAAGCATGGCTGCCACCCAACAGTCCCAGAGCTGGTGGTAAACATGCCTCCACCATATTGAAAGGCCAAGAAAGATGGAGCCAGCGTCCAGGCTGCTGCAACCACACTGCTTGCCATTGTAAAATGGCCCTTGTCAGAAAAGAATTTCAGATCAACAATAGGACAGATTAAGACATAAAAGAACTGTAAACAAGACACAGTGTGTTTAAAAATGTACGTAGACTTGGGAGAGAGAAGAAAAGAGTATAGATGGTTATAAAAAGAATTTTTTAAAGATACAGTAAAAGTAATATAAGAGCATACAAACAGTCATAGATTAAAGGGGTAAATAAAAATAAGCCATAGAAAGATGGAAAATACACAGAGTCTGGACTATGAATAATATTGTATTTTCTTTGAATATTTTGACTGCAGAGAGACATTTGATTCTGAGGATTGCCAAGTTAAGCCAACATAAAAGTATCTTGATTTCAAAATTTGGGTCTAAGGAATATGTTGTTTTGGAAAAGAGGTTCTGCTTTCATTTCCACAGAGGATGAGAACCTGTAGATTCCTTCCAGGCTACTGTGGTTTGATGGAACATGGCCCCTGAAAGGTCTCTGTGAACTTTGCCCAACAAACGCAGGAAGCAGATTGGAGAAAAATATGTCCAAATTCCCAAAATTATTGTTTATAAATGTTTGTTTTTATTTAAAGGGATTGATTATAAGTTATTAATGGCCACAGTCAGTAACATAACAATAATAATAATAATAATAATAATAATGGATATGATACAGAGATGAATACTTTGCATTGGTATGAATCTTGATCTATTGAAACATACTTAAAGTTAATTTTGTTTTATTATATATATTTCCACTTTTGTTTAAGCTATTACATTTATACTTCTCATTTAAAAATGTAATGTATAATTAAAAGTTAATAGATGGTCATTTATAATAGTCAAATTTGTAGCCATGTTAGTTAGGTTTTCTAGATATACAGAGATATATTTCAAATGGATATGTATTCTTCAACCCTTTCAAAGACCTACAGAATATGGCATTTAAAATGTTTTTAAGGATTTAGACTTTTCTTGACAGTGAGACATGTCTGTTACTGGCAGCACCAATTACTTCAGTGAGGTTAATGGGCATTGAAGATACTCATTATGGAATTTGCCTTCAATATGACAAGGGTACCTATTTGGGCAAGAAACGGGTTTTGCCTGGATGGCTTGATGGTATGCTGTATGACCTGGACATGCAGGATGCATAGAAAAGTGACTGCTAAACTTTCCAAAAGTCAGAATGATCCTTTAGTGTTCCTGCTTCACAGAAGAAACTGCTAGACATTCTGGAGGATACAGAAAAAAGCAACTTGATGAACTTTGCCAGTACAAGGCAGAAAAGACCTTCAAATTTTCTACTTCACTGAAGACAGGCCTGTAGGCTGAAGACGGATGCCCCAATGTTATAGAATAACTTTTGGTGACTGTCCAGGCAGCAATATGTCTCTGTCAATTCTACAGTTTTGTAAGTGGCTTACAATGCTATTCCTGTTTATTTACATAGTAGTATATAATTTTGAAGTCTTTGTTGGCGCTGAAGACAAATAGTTATAGTCTTCTTTATTTATGATAAAAGATAAATTAGATATAAAACTTTAGAAGCACAGATAGGATATTATTTTCCTTAATTTGCCAAATGTGAATGAATTAAATATTGTAACTATAATTCTTGCTTGATAACTGTTTTGTTTATGTAATTTTACTATGTTAAAGTTAAAACTTTTTTTATTTAGACAGAAAAGGGGAGGTGATGTGGGATTCCCCTCAGTATGCTATAAATATGTTTTATTAGCATTGATTAATAGAGAAACTGCTTTGACCTATAGCAGGGCAGAATATAGCCAGGTGGGAAAAGATAGATAGATAGATAGATAGATAGATAGATAGATAGATAGATAGACAGATAGATAGATATACAAACAGATAGAGAGAGAGAGAGAGAGAGAGAGAGAGAAAGAAAGAGAGTAGGTGGAGTCAAAAGATCCATGTAGCTGCCAAAGCAGAAAGATGCCCAGGCATCTTATAGGTAGGCCACAATCTCATGGTGATATACAGAATAATAGAAATGGATTAATTTAAGATATAAGAGATAGATAGGAATATACCTAAGCTATTGGTCAAAGAGTGTTGCAATTAATATAATTTCTGTATGATTATTTGGATCTGAGCAGTTGGGAAATGAGCAAGCAGTCTCTCAGAATAAAGCCACCCAGGAAACCAGAACACAGATAGAGAGAGTAGCCAGAGTCAAAGAGACGCCATGTAGCTACCAAAGCAGAAAGGATGCCTGGGAGAAATCTTACTGGTAGGCCACATTCTCGTGGTGATACACAGAACAATAGAAATGGGTTAATTTAAGATGCCAGAGTTAGTTAATAAGAAGCTTGAGCTAATAGACCAAACAGTGTTGTAATTAATATAGCTCCTATGTAATTATTTGGGTCTGGGCAGATGGGAAATGAACAAGCAGTCTGGGTTTACAGAATCCTCAATTGTATGGATTCTCTGCTTTTGCTTGGTGTTCTATAGCAACATTGACTAATGATTTGTTAAGTATAGAATTCTATGTTTGATAGGATTCCCATGAGAATACTAAATAAATATCCTCCAGAATCCCAGCATGTCACAAGACATTTCAGGTTGACTATTATAAATACATTCTTCAAGATACCAGGAACATTTACATGATGCATCATTTATGACATCATTCATAAAGTCATTTTTGACCCTCCATGGTCTTGTTTTGTGCTTCTCTCCTTCCCTAGACTCTCTTTTGTCCTGAAGATAGAACACTAGGCAAACTCCAGATTGGATTTTCCATCTGTATAATTTTCCTGTCCTTTTTATTTCCTTTCTGACTTCTTATACTTTAGTCTTCAATTTATAAACTGTAATTTAAATCCCTTGATTTTTTGCTGCCCATCTCACCTCTCCTTCATCTGGACCTTGAATTCCAGACTCTAAAACATAGGTTCCAAATAAGAATCACTGATTCTTTGTAAAAGAAACCAACAACTCTAAGCTGAAGAGGGATTTAGGGTAAGGGAATGGATTGCACAGACTAAGTCCATGAATTTATGGAGGGGACTTAACTCTTCCTTTATAAAATCTAAATCAATGTTTTACTCTCTTTTTCTATTTATATGTTTGTCTTTAGGAGTAGTTTATAAACCTAATTTCTAACTCTTTCTGAAGTGCAGAAACTGCTTTTATTTAAATTTATTTTTATCTGTCTGTATGTGTGTGCATGACACTTGTGTGCTGAGCACACAGAGGCCAGAAGAGGGTATAGGCTCCCCTGGATCTGCCAATGTGGGTGATCTGAACTGAACTCTAGTTTTATAGAAGAGTAGCAAGTGCTTGTAGAAGGGTCATCTCTTCAGAACCTCAAGTGTTCATGGTATGTTGTTATGCAACAGTCACCACAACTAACTTTAGAACATTTTATTAACTCCCAAACAAATTCATACCCATTAATAATCTGTCTGTTTTCTCTAGCTCTAGGCAATTGCTGATCTACTTTTATGTGTGTGAATTTTCTTAACCTAAGTATTTTGTATAAATGAAATCATGACATATGTCAATCTTATAACTGGGTTTTTTTTTGTATTTTTCGAGACAGGGTTTCTCTGTAGTTGTTTTTTTTTTTTTGGTGCCTGTCCTGGAACTAGCTCTTGTAGCCCAGGCTGGTTATAACTGGTTTCTTTCATTAATTATGAAGCATTGAATTGAGATTTCATCTTTGTTGTGCAGTGTACCATTTTTTTCATTTTCATTCACTAATGATATTCAACCTTAATATATACTATTGGTCCATTCACCTGTTGTCAGGTGGTTGCATTCTTTCTACTGTTAAGCTATTTTGAGTAACATTGTCATAAACATTTGTGTACATTTTGTTCATAGACATAAGCTTTCATCTCTCATGACTCAATCACTCGACAGGTTTATATGTACTTCTTTGAAGAACTCCTGTACTTTTTCTCAAAGTGACTGCACTGCTGTATATTCCTGCTAGCAGTGAGTGAGAGTTTCAATTCTCAGCATCTTTTCTAGCATTTTCTGTGATCTGCCTTCTAAAAATGCGCATCCTAGTGGGTGTAAGTACTATCTCATTATGGTTTCATTTGCATTTTTCTAGTAGATGATCATGTTAAATACTATTGATATTCTGCTTGGTCATTTTAATTTCTTTTTGAGAGTTGGCTACCCAAATTATTTGCTTATTTTTAAATTAAGTCACTTGTCTTTTATTAATGAGTTCTAAGAATTATTTCTTTGCTATATTATTTTTGCTAGTCTTTCATTAGTATGTAATTGTAAATGGCTTACATTAAATAAAAGAACCCACACCTATGAAATTCACATTTGAAATAAAGTTATTGGGAAATTCAGAACTGTGTATGTACATATTTGCGTGCACACATTTCTATACTTGGGACTTAGAATAATGGTTGCATCAGTAAATAATGAGAGATATGAGTTTGATATCACAAAACTGGACTTCCAGCACTTAGAAGTCTGGGGCAGGAAAATCTTAAGTTTGAGGCCAGTCTAGGATATGCAGCAGGGCACTGTTTCAAAAAAAAAAGGTTTGTTTCAATAAGTATATGTCAAAAATAAACTTCTTATGAGTAAACAGTCCAAAAGCAATTATGGTCTAAAACCTTTGCTATGTAACAGTCAAGGGAGAGGATAAGCAGACACACCATAAAGGTATATTGTGACCTTCTTCATTTCTAACCTCTTAAAATGTTGTTAGGCTTTCTAAAAATTTAGATGTAGATCCTCAACAGACAGGCAAGAGACACTGAAACATTCGAGTTATGCAAATAATGTTTATTTTTTGAACTAATGATACTACAGTAGATAAATTGTTCTATAAAAGAACATATCTCATAATGATTGATGTAAAAATGCACTCTCTTATCACTGATAGGAAATTAGTTAGACATTTTGTGAACCTGAATCCTAGTTGGGTTCCTCAGATTTCAGAGGAAGTCATTAACACCATCCTTCTACTGCAGAACTAAACTTAGAATGCATCACAGTGTGGCCCACATAGAGACGATTTTACTGAGTTGTACTTTGGCATTAACTTGTACTAAAGACTGCTCTGGAAGGCATGTCTAAAATATTTTAGTTTGCACCATATATTTTTTGTGTTTGCTCCATTTTTCTGTCTTCTCCTCCTCTCTCCCTTCTCCCCTCACCTTTCTTTCTTTGACATAGGGTTTTGCTAGCCCAAGATGTCCTCAAACTGTTTATCCTCCTATATCAGCATTGCAAACGTTGGGATTGCAGGTTAGTGCCATTATACTCTGCACAATATTTATCATAATACCACTTCCCAGAAGGCAACTATTTTCCTTTGCAAGTTTATATAGAAGGTGGTTATGGTGAAAGATCAGCAAAGTTAAGAAGTAGGAAGATTTGCTGTGTATCTGGGAAATGATGGTTTCAGTTTTCCTAAAGAAACATAAAACCAGATTTGGAAAACAAGACAGAGCTTAACTGTGCCATGCACGAGAACGAATGTGTAGAGGAGGGGCGCTTGTGCCTCTGAGCCATGCACACCACTCCAGTTCCAGGCACAAAGCTGGTCTACATCGCCATCAAGCAATTCGCAGCACACTGCCGCTCACAAACCCCACCCAAATGCTCTGTAGCTGAACCTCCTGCCTGAAAGAGCAGAGGCAGTGCTGGCAGCTCAACCCAGGAAGCTGACATTTTAAAACTGTTGCTTTTCTGTGCTGCAGATGAGTCAGGAAAATCGCTCTTAAAGGATCTGCATCATGCTGCCAGCAAACAGCAAGAAGCTGTGTTAAACTCTGTATTTTTTTTTTGTCTAGAATTACTTTGTAAGCCTTCTCAGGTTTTACATAAATTTAGATGGCCATGTGGGCACCAATCTGTAGGAGGAGGGCCCGCTTTCTTGTTCTGGCAGCCCAGCTAGCTTACATCTGAAATAATCACATGGAAACTGTATTCATTAAATCACTGCTTGGCCCATTATCTGTAGCTTCTTACTGGCTAACTCTTATATTAATTTAACCCATCTCCATTAATCTGTGTATCATCATGTGGCAGTGGTTTACCAGGTAAAATTCCCAGCATCTGTCTCCAGAGGCTCCATGGAATCTCTCTCTTCATTCTCCCAGCCTGCCATTTAGTTTTCCCCACCTACCTAAGTTCTGCCCTATCAACAAGCCAAGACAGTTTCTTTCTTCATTAACCAATAAAAGCAACACATAGACAGAAGGACTTCCCACATCACAAATATTTAGTGACAACAAGTCTCCATTCATGAAGATATTCTGAGTTTTTACCCTCTGACAGGGGATAGAAGGACAAATGATGTGGCAAATATTTTTTTTACCTCATATGACTATTATAATAGAAGACAACATCTAATAAATTTCTCTCTGTAAAAGAGCAGAGTGTTGTGAAAACAACAGAATGAATTAATTCTTCATAAAAATGGAAACAGCTCTGAGAGGGTGACATTGGAACAAAGATGTGAGGTTTGACAGTGAACCATCATAACTTCTTAAATAATGGGTTGGAGAATATTTTATTAAAGATAACAATTACTGCAAAGGCTCCCAAGTAGAAAGGTTTTGGTGCCCAAGAGAAATAACAGTATCCAGTGAAGCTGATGCATGGTGAATGAGGAGACATTAGCAGATAGGGGTGAGGGTTTTTGAGGAAGAGAAGGCTCTTTCTTTGAGAACTGCATAAAAAGCAAGAAAACAAGCTAAATTTTAGAGCAAATAATACGTTTTAGTTTCTACATACTTTATCCTACATTTCTAGTTGCATTGGGCCAGTGTAGAAACATCTATAATGCTGGCAGTTAGCAGTGATGTTCAAGGCTGATATAGGCTGTGCGAAGTCTGTATATAGAACTCTTTTTCTTCTTGAAGGCAGGGGTGGGGTTGAACTGACTTATTCCACAGGTGACTGTTAGATCAGTGTTTATTGTTGGATAATGCTTCAAGGTCAGCTGAATAACTCTATTCTCTTCAGGGATTGTAAACTGTATTTCATGTGCAGAGATATATTTGATTAGTTTTATGAAAGATGCAAAATATGCCTGAAAATTTCCTCAAGATTATTTAAGATGGGTTAGTAGATTTTATTGATGGGTTTGGCAAATTAGAAGCAATTGTTGTGCACTCTTCATGCAGCTATTCAGTTAAGTGACTGGAGTTGAGTGGAGAAAGACATGGTTTGAATAATCAAGTGTTCTATGCATCTTGAAAAGGTTGCCTAGTGCCGTGTTACTTGGCATGGTGTATTAACTTTTCATTGCTGTGACAAAGGTTTATCTGAGATAAGCAGTGTAAACACAGGGGAGATTTATGGCTCATTGACTTAGTCCATTACTGTTGTCTCTGATTCTTTGGGTCTTTGCAGATGCTGCACGTCACAGGAGACGTATGTGGTAGAAGTAAACTCCTTACTTCATAGTGGCCAGGGAGCTAGAGGAGTAAAGACATGAGAAATTAATCCAGATTTCAAAAGCAGGATCTGAAGAACCTGCTTCCTCCAAGGCCCAGGCATCTAAAGTTTCCACTAGTTTTACAGTAGCACATCCAGTTGAAGACCACATCTTAAACACATAAACCTTAAGAGGAATGTTCTAGATCTAAACTCTAACACTTGGTGCCCCTTTGAGAGTGTTTCCTCCTGTTTCTTGAACAGTCTGTTCTTGGTGCTTCATGAATCTTAGTTCTAAGAGATGGCAGACTATAACAACCTCAACTGGTCTTCAATAAGTAAGACCCTTCTGTCTGCAGCAAGGAAAAGACGCGACACCGGAGCTCTTCTTGTCAGCGGTTTATTCAGTACCTTTTTTTTTACAGCAATGGAGTCTCTCTCCGGGCAAGCCTCTCCCAGCCCTTAAATA
>LOEQ01004061.1:11556-26083 GCA_001685075.1 Bramus lutescens
CCCGCTCTTACATTGGGGAGGCAGAGGATGGGGTCTAGAGATTCCCAGTGGGAGCCCTTGCCTGCTGTAGCTGTAAAGGAGAGGTGTAAGTCTCTAGTACCAGAGCAAGGATATCCTCAATCCATGTGTATGAGCCAGGGATGGGTGTGTGTGTGGGGGGGTCGTTGGGAGGCTAGGAGGCAGGTGACCTTCCTTCAGTGGTGAACTGACCCTGTCTGCAGGTGGGAACGTCTACTTTGGTGTCCTGAACACCATAAAAAGCTATAGGCAGTACTGGGGCTTTACCCAGCCCCCAGCCTTGACAGGCCATCGTCACCATTGAGTTTGGGGCTGTAGAGAATTGCTTTCGGGCTATGGAGACCAGGTCATTTATCCCTGCTGCACACATCTCTCCTTGGACAGGAACCTTGGTCCCTCAGACTCTTGGGAGCCTTGTAACCTAGCAGCCGCTAGAGAGCTTGTAGTCTCAAGATTTGAATGACGTGCAGGAGTTTGTGTCCCTTCTGCTGAAACGGTCTCTAGAAGGGAAAAACCCCGGGGAGGGGGGTGGGAGGCAAGAGCCAGAGTTAGCATTTTACAGAGAGAGGGAGTTGGAGGACGGTGGGAAGACTTCCGGGGTCATAGGTCTGGATGACCAAACATCAGGAAGGTACAGAGGGAGTGAGGGCAAAATGGCTGCATCGTTTGCCTCCTTCTTCCTTGTCCCTTCCCACCATGACATCCTAAAGTCCCCAGATGAGGACAACAAGCTCCTTCCAGCCTTTTGTTTAGGAGAAGACTCATGGTGAAGCCTGATTTGGGTCAGCAGGTCACCTGGAAAAAGATGGAGACATCAATTTCAAATCCTTTGTCAGTTCTGGAAGAGTGGCTGCCGACCTCCCTGCTCCTCCCACCTTTCTATGTTAATATGTATGAATCGACAGCCCTGTTGTATCTGAGAAGGAAAGAGAAGCAAGGAGGGCGAGGGTGAGAATTTCAGCTGGCCTGTGCAACTTCTCTTGCCCAAGAGGCAGGAGAGTACCATCCAAACTCGTAAGGTCCCTTATTAAGGGTAGGTTGGGAGCATTCAGTCCTGATAGCTACCTCTTTTCTAATGTCTACAAGGGCTCCCTGCCCCCGTCTTGTGTATCCTGGGCATATTTGGTGATGACCTGGTAATAAGATCTCTAGGAGTTTTGAAGCTAACGGTAAAGCTGACACCTTCAGTCCCATGTATAATTACATCCTGCACTCCACTTTCCATCTCTTCGAGGGAAAACTTTTAAATTTTATTGGTGTGTGTGTAGGCATTGTGTTACCGTGGTGTACGTGTGGAGGCCAGAGGACAACATGCAGTAGTCAGTTCTCTCCTTCTGTCCAGTGAGGTCTGGAGTGGAACTCAGGCTTCCTGGAGGCCAGGACCTGCACACGCTAAGCCATTTATTTCACTAACCCTGCAAAAGCGACTCTTTTGACAACCTGCCGTTCTCAGTCCCTGAGCTGTGGTCACTTAGGGTATAGATCAGGGATGAGCTAACCTTGGGCTAGGCTTCCCTGTTGCCTCCATTGCCACTACTGTAGCTTCCTTTGCTGGGGCTGGAACTGGGTGGACAGGAAGTCCAGGGCTAGTCTGCAGGGACTTTGGGGCAGGGTGGTCATGAGTACGTAAGTGCTTAGAGACCCAAGGTTTCCTTCTCCTCATGGCTTCCCTCCTGGGCCTAGATTTGGAATCTTAGCTCCCTTTCTCTTGGAAGTCTACTTTTTTCTGCCTTTGGCTCCAGGGACCTGGTGGAAGTGAGGGAACCGTGGGCCAGCCCACTGAGCAACTGAAATGAACTGATCAGGTAGGTACTGTACCGACAGTTCAATGTTAAAAAGTTTCCCGGGGCTGGAAAGATGACTCAGCAGAAAAGGTCATGTATTGCTCTTGCAGAGATCCTGAGGTTGGTCCCTAGCACATGGTTGGGGGGGGACCTCACAACCACTTGTAACTCCAGCTCCAGGGGATTGATGCTTCCTTCTGACCTTCTGCCGGCAACAATACTCATGTGCACATACCCCCACACGGACACAGACTCATACACATAATTAAAAATTAAAAATAAATCTAAAGAAAATACCCAGCAAACAAAAGTCCTCAATTCCTCCTGACTCAAAGGAGCGAGAAAAGACCCTTGGGGTTCAGGGGGTTAGCAGTTTTGTAGGGCATCTGATCTTTTGTCGTTCGTGACTGTCTACAGGGCTGCCTTTCAGTCTGCTCAACAGAGTTCCCCCTCAGTAAAGAAGATGACGCAAAATGGACACTGGCCTCATCAAGAGGTCATGTCAGGAGGGCGTCTTTCTCAATCGCAGCCAACAGGGCAGGTTTCCCAGAGAAGAAGTCTGAACTGGGCATGTCACACAGAGAGAAAAGGGAGAGAGAGAGAGAGAGAGAGAGAGAGAGAGAAACATCCTTGGGTTGACCGGGAAGACTAGGACTTAGAAGTATCATCTAAGAGACAAACAGCAGAAACCAATCAGATGAGATGTTTTCGAAGGGACAACCCTGTGAGGCTGAGAGACAGGAGGGCAATGGTGGCAAAGAAGCCAAGAGTGAGGGAGGGTGGAAGGCTTTGCGTAGGGTACCCAGTGGAAGCGGGCCCAGAGGAGAGGCAGTTCTGGGGTCCAAAGTGGTAGTGCAAGGTGTGACAGAGGGTTTTCTCCGCAAAGTGACCGTGTGCTTGGGATGGGAGAGTAAGTGAGCCTGGGGGTGCAAGGAAGCTAAGTCAGAGGGAAAGTGGTCAGTTTTGGGCAGGGGAAGATAGAGCAGGGAGTGATGAGTCAGATAAATGCTGAATGAACTGTACCAAACCCCAAACCTCAGGCACTGAGTATGGTGTGGTCAAGACCCTTCTCTCTCCTGGCTCTTTGAAGGGCAAGGACCTAGGATAAAGACCTTGTCCTCATGATCCCACTCCCCCCATTTTCCTCTCCAAGAAGGGAAGGGAAAGTGTGCCCATTACAGAAGGCTTTCCTGGGATAGTGCTGTCCAGTCCAGAATGGATGGAAAGCCGAAGATGTCCCATTGTAAAGGTGTGTAAAGCTTCTGGGGAGCTGGGGAAGGACCACTGTGACAGGGCTGTCCCCTCACGAACAGGAGGTAGGCAGGAGCTACTGGCAGCGATGCCCCCTCCTGTCCCTGGGGTAATGGGTGGATTCTCAGGCCCTCAGAGGAGGGAGGATGGCTGAGAAGCCCATCTGTTTTCTCTGCAATTATTTCATCCCGGGGCCCCTTTCCAGCTGCATAACTTCTCAAAGAGGACACTAAACAGGCTGTGAGCTGTTGTTGGGGAGGCCAGGCAGGGAAATTGCAGTAGGATCCTGGCCAAATCTCATCATTGTGAGGGGCCTTCAGTTTCACCACCTGTAATTGGGAAAAGGCCGTTCTTGCCTCCTGGTCAGGGGCAGAGTGAATCTGGCCGAGGAGGCAGGAAGCAGCTGAGGCAGATGGGGGATCTGAATGTTACCGCTCACACGTACACACACACTCTTCTAGGCAGCAGGGCCCGACGTGATGAATGGGACTGTTTGATAGTGCACAGCCGTGGGGGACACAGAGGCTTGGCTAGGTCTCCTTGGACCTGGCACCTCCCCCAAGAGGCCTGCACCTACGGGCCTGGCCTTTAGGAGAGGAGTGGGAGGCCAAGAAAATGTCATCAGTCATCCTTTGTAGGCCAGAAATTCCAGTAAAGATTTGAATCTTTTCCTGACCCTAGGACACCCCCCCACCTGACAAGGCAGCTGCCCTCCTTCCTCTTTCCCAGAGGCCCTGCCAGCACCTGCTCCAGATGGCTTCCAACCCCACTGTCCTACGCAGGCCCATGACGTCAGAGTTTATCCCTCTCCACCCGTCTTTTCTTTTCCTTGTGAAAAGAAAAGATAGGGTCCTCAGAGATAGGCTCAGTTCCTTTGTGGGAATGACCGCTCCTCATCTGGCTGTCAACAGGCAGGTGAGGGGGGCAGGGCTGAGGCTTAACCCCTGAGAAAGTCATCGGAGTGGGGGAGATGGGCCTTCCCAGAAGAACTAGGCTCAGCACCCCAACATCCACGTGAAGCCCACACCAGATGTTTGGGTCTGCTGCCAGGCCGTTGCCCTGGGGATGAGGTCTTGCCTTGGCTGGGCTGTGGTAAAATGCTGGTTTGGTGCAGCTTTCCAAGCAGTGAGCCGCACTCTTCGGCTGCTGTGAGGGCCTTCGCTTCAGGCCCCTTCTTAGTTTGGACCCACAGGAAGGGCCATGTTGTTTGTTCTTAGAGACAATATTTCAGATTTGCTGGAGGCCACAGTCTTCAAGGGGGTTACTTCTGGAGGACAGAGGGGACTCCAAGTGTCTTTAGGAAGCCCCTTAAATTGGCCTCTTCACCAAAAGGCTCATGAGATGGGCTGGCCAGGACGTAGGGCCACAGTTAGCTTGAGGGAACCGTTTCTCCAGGTTTTCTAATCCAGAAAATTCTCTGTAGACATTTGCCCCATGTGATCATGTACTGCCCCCTGGTGAGTGGTCAGTTTCTAGAACTAGTACCAACCAGAGACACATGACCATGCCCAGTGTTCAAGACAGTTGGAAGGAACATACCACTTGCAATGCCGGCTTTACAGAGATTGGAAAACACTTCAAATTCTGAAGTGCATACATTGCTTGAAAAACCACCACGGTGACTGTGTGAATTGTCTTTGGGCTAAATGAGCAACATTATGTAACAACCTGTTCCTGCCTTAAGTCCCAGTGTGGGCTTGGCAAGGTGAAGTGACATTCCCCTGAGCCAATAGCCTCCTTTGCCATGTAGAAATAATTCTAAGAGAAAGCCATGGCTCAGTGGCCTTGGAACTTCCTTGCAAGCAGCTGATTGGGAGCTTGGTCCCCATGGAGGTGGTGAAGGGCAGAGACAGTCCAGTGGACTGGACATTGGCCTTGGCTGCCCAGGATCTTGGCCCCCTAGAGAAGCTGGATGCCAAGAGGTAGTTTTCTCAGGTACCCTTGAGGGCTCCTTAGGTGCATAACCTGGACTATGTCTGTCTCATCAACAGTTTCCAATTAGCTGCTGCGTTATTGGAGGAGCCAGCTCATGGGGAACATCTGTCACACTGCCAGAACAGTTCCTGGGGCAGAGGGGACACGCCAAGAGCATCTGCTCTCTTGTGCTAAGGTTGTCATCAATGCAAATATTCTCATAAATATTGTGACTAATGGCTATGTAGTGGTTCTCTTTGGGTCCACTCTGTGTGGCTCATCGTGGACTAACTGTGGGTGGGCCATTTCCAAATTCTCCTGACTGTGCAATGCCTTTCAACACGTCTCTTTTCTATTTCACCCCCAAGGTAAGTTTCTGTTGCTTACCCATAACCCCAAACAGTCCTCAGGGGCCATAATTTTAAGCCCTTCATTTCATCTTTGGGATAACACGTCTGCTGGAGTCCTTATTTTTACACAAGCTTTCAGGTAAAGGCGAAGGCACCTGGGAACACCCTGTTCTTCACACAGTGACGAGTAGCGGAGCAAAGGTGATGATACACAGAGAAGCAAGATTAAGTGGACCATGTGGGTTCTTCCTAGAACCCACAGAGTGAATCACGTGGGCAGTGGCCAGAGACAGGGTCTGGGCTGTCACGGCAGCTTTTAAATGATTATGTTTTGAATTATGGTCAAGGGATGACTGAAGGAACAGTGCTGTCTCCGTAACGAGATGCTTTCTGAGTTGCTTCCTGGAGAGCTGGGCAAAATGGACGTGGCATATACTCACAGGTGTGATTCCACAAAGCAAGTATTTCTAATTTCAGAACTCTCTTAAACTGTTAGATTGTTTCTTTCCCTGAGCTCAGAGAAACATCAAGACAAGTGAAGTGCTCCAAGGAAATCTAGAAGCTGGGTGCTAATTGAGGGGGCAGGGACAGGGACAGTGCTCTGAACCTACAAGGAGAGGAAATGTGGACTCTCAGGGCCAGGGGCCATCCCCTTGACCTGACCCCAGACTGAGTTTCCCATCTGCCAGATTGCAGAGAGGGGGCAGCAGAAAATCTGGGGTGGCAGACAGGGCTGCTTATGAAGAATCTTCAAGGTTAGCCACTTGGAGGGTGAGCAGCCACTTGCTTTGGTTTCTGACCATGTCTGCAATGGGTGGCCTGGTCAAGGACGTTCTTCTGAGCCCTGAGACTGTGCTCTCTTTGGAATCATGTCTGTGGGTTTCCATATGGCTCTCTCCTGCTGATGAAATACTTTTGTCCCGTGGTTAAGTACTCACAGGAGTGAGACATAGCTATCTGAGCATGTCATTGTCATATAGCCCCAGTTACCACTGAGCCTTCCTTCTCTGACTCTTCCATCTTTTCAGGGAACTTATACATCTATTTCAATAGGCACAGGTCCCCAAACTGGCTACCAGACTGTGGGTGCTTAGTAGACGCACAGTGACTGGAGAATAGAATGATGCTGTGTCTCAGGAAGAAGCAGACTGGCTCTGCCCTTGAGGTGGGAATGTCTGGCAAAGCCTCCAGCTGGTCCACTTTGCAGAAGGGGCTGAGAAGTTCCCAACTCATTTCCTGATTTGCCTTCAGTTGTTCTTGGGGCCTCATCACTGTCTAGGCCTAGCCGGCAAGCTGGCTGATGTCCAGTCAATCCTGGGGACAGGCTGGGGACCAATGCCCCATGCCCCTTTTAGAACATCTGCTGGGAGGACAGCTGTCTACACCTTGTGCGGAGCAGCACTAGTGAGAATGTGGTGTGTGGCCTAGCAGATTACCGGACATGGCTCCTCTGCCNTGGCTCCTCTGCCACCAGTGGCCATTTTGTGGGGGAGAGGGACCTCAGGATTCTGGGGCCTTTGTCATACCTGTCAGCTGTCATTCCCCTGGGAATTTCTCTCCATTCTTTCCTATTCAACTTCTGGGAGGTCTGGGAAGGACAGGGCCAGACTCTTTGGGAATGCTGTGGCCATAGTGGGTATTAAGATCAGGCCTCTGATGTCAGGAGAGCAGCCTTCCCCTGCGGGTTAGTGGGTGTCAGGCAAGAGCTCCGAGCATGGGAGAGGGGTCAGAGTAAGGCTCTGAGACTACAAGGCCATCGGTGCCACTTTGGGAATGCTGGCCTTACCTTGGACTCCCAGCCAGGCATGCTGTGGGGTTCCTGGGCCTCAGAGCCAATGAAGGACCCAACTTAGACTGACTTGAAGAAACCATTCTCAACACTGGCCATCAGCAGTCACATCCTCTGTCTGTAATTCCACAGATAAAGAAACAAAGTCTCATGGTTCAACTCCATTCCCAGTGCCTCCTCGGACTGACACTCCCCTGGAGGAGAACTCTGGCTCAAAGTTGCTGCAGAGTTTGAGACCAAGACAAAAGGAACTGAAAGAAGACAATAGCTCAGACAGGGCTGGTCCTTATGTCTGGGAGGGTCTGCCTGGGCCCAGTGGCTGAACAGCTTCCAGAAGAGGTGGAATGGGGTCAAAGAACCTGCCCAAAGCCCCAGGATCAAGGATTAGTGCACACAGTTCTCTGGTATAGAACTCTAAAGGTGGGTGTCAGCAGCCCTGTATCTCTTAGGTGCAGGACAGGGCCAAGAGGCTAAGAAAGGAGCAGGCAGCTGACTCTCAGAAGAATTGCCCAGAAGTGGACAAGCCCAGAGCTGGGACAAGCCCAGAGCTCACTGGCACAAGCACAGAGCTGGGTAGAGACAGGAGAAGAAAGACAAGTGTTCGCCGGGGACCTAGAGGCTTGGCCTTTTCACATGAGCTCATGCACTAAGACGCCCTCAGGCTTCGCATGCCAGGAGCCTGGCACAGCTGCTTCTGCTGGCCCCATGGCCCCCGTCCCACACACACTCTAGCAGGCTCTGACACTGGAGGTGGAGCCCAAGGAATCCAGCTTGGAGCTGATGTGGCCTATGTTGCACTTGGTGGGATGGAATGATTGAACGTGCTTTATAAAGTTAGTCTCTCTTGTTCTTGAAAATTTGATCTTATTTGTTTTTAATCGTGCACATACAGGGGTGTAGGCGTGTCATGGCACATGTGTGTATATCAGAAGACAGCTTTCAGGAGTTGATACACTGGGAATCAATGTCAGTTTTCCAAGTTTTTGCAGCAAATGCTTTTACCTACTGACCTATCTTGCTGACTCTAATGTCAGTGTCTGTTGAGAGGAGAGAGAATATTTTGCCTACTATCGTAGGGCATGACAGAGTGAAAGCTAGCAGCAAAACATGCGAGTCCTCTACCAGTTCATTCAAGGACTTTCTGGTGGAGAGAGTGGATGGCAGGAGACTCAGGTTTGGAAATTACTAACAGCTCGGGGCCAATGGGTTTGACCAGGTACCTCCTTAGAGGCCTCTTTCCAGCTCCTTAATGCATTTCATCTCTATTCAGTAGAGCTAGGGTTCAGGATTTAGGGTTCAGGATTTTGGTCAGGGCTAGAGTTAGAGTTGTCTCCTGTGGTTTCAAAATATTTTTTGAAATATTTTGAAAACCAGATTATAGTTGTTGTTGTTATTATTATGTGGCTTTTTTTTTCATACAGAGTCTCATGTTGTAGCCCAGGCTGACCTGGCACTCACTAAATAGCTGAGGCTGACCTCAGAATCTCAGATATTCTCTTCTCTTAGACTTCTGAGTGCTTGGATTTTAAGGCACAAGCCATTGTACCTGGCTCTGATAATTAAATCTTTTTTAACTAATTAATTTTTTATTTAAATTTTTTCACATGATATATATTTTTATCATAGTCTTTCCTTTCCCCCCAAATCCTCCTAGATCCTTCCCACCCAACTTCATGTTCTCTATCTCAAAAATAACAATATAAACCTTAATAACTATCATTTTTGAACAAATAATCCAATAAAAATGGGGTACAGACCTAAGCAGAGAACTCTCAACAAACAAATCTAAAATGGCTGAAGGACACTTAAAGAAATGCTCAACATCATTAGTCATCAGAGAAATCCAATTCAAAACAACTCTGAGATTCCATCTTGCACCTGTAAGAATGGCCAAGATCAAAAACACTGATGACAACNAGAACCTGGAACCAACCTAGACACCCCTTGGCTGAAGAATGGATAAAGAAGATGTGGTACATTTACACAATGGAGTACTACACAGAAGAAAAAAATAACGACATCTTGAAACTTGCAGGCAAATAGATGGCTCTATAAAAAAAACATATTTGTTAACACAGACCCAGAAAGACAAATACAATATGTACTCACTCAGGCTTTTAGACATAAAGCAAAGAAAAACCAGCCTACAGTCCACAACCCCAGAGAACCTAGACAACAAAGAGCACCCTAAGAGAGACATACATGGATCTACATAGGAAAGAGAAAAAGATAAGATCTCCTGAGTAAATTAGGAGCATGGGGGTCACAGGAGATGGTAGAAGGGAAGAGGAGAGGAGGAAGGAGAGTGGAGAAAAATGTATAGCTCAATAAAAACAACTTAAAAAGAAGAAAAGGAAAGAAAACTTTATCATTTCCATGTTTACTGTGACACTTTCCCCCACTCTGCTTTATAAAGGTCAAGTGTCCATTACATCCTTATGCTTCCTGTAGTCCCCGTTCCTAGTTTGTGTGGTCACTTGATTCACATCTTTGTCCCTGGAGGCCATCTGTCCCTGGAGGGCAGAGGTCTGGTTTCTTCTGCCCCTATCCCTCAACTCCCATCCTGGACAGAAAAGTCCACTTCAGAGACTCTAAGAATGGGCCACAAAGCGGCCTTGATTCTGCTTGAGTCTGACTTCTTTATTTAAATGGTACAGAGAGGAAACTCAGTTCTGAAATGTTTCAGATCTGAGTAAGCATCTCAGGTGGGACAGAGCGCAGAGACTCACTCCTCTTTCCAACACCGGCATCTCCATAGAGGACGTGAGCACGCAGCCTCTATATTTTTCTGTTGTGGTTTTACAAACATAGCTGTGTGAATGTGTGTACATGGATAGACTTAGCTCTGACCTGTCCGGAATGTTCTGTGGTAAGAGGAGAGGGACGCTCTACCTGCCGTTCCTAGACCCCACTATTTATTTCCCAGGTGAGCGGAGTGGTAATTATGTCTCTGATCATTTGGGTTTTACTCGATTCAGGAGATAGCTAACTTAGACGAATGTGTTCACATATGCCATGTGGTTGTTTCCTTTTTTTTGTTGTTTTTGTTTTAAATAGAGTCTCACAGAACTCCAGTAGGCCTCAAACTGGCTCTGTAGACTGGCATGACCTTGAATTTTGATCCCCCTGCCTCTAGGCCTCCAGAGTCCTGGAACAGGTGTGTGTTACCACAGCTGCCTTTTTACCATAAAGTTTTGACAATTGCTATTTATGTCCAATATATTTTCAGGAATTTTCCTTGATTTTGCTTTAAGTATTTTCTTGAAACCAATTTTTCCATATAAATGTTATCACTTTATAAACTTTTATAGAATTAATTTTAATTTTAATTAGTCATATTTTATTTTCACTTCAACTCTTATAATGACTAATTAATTTTACTGTCTGTGATCAGAGAATATAACATAATATTTATAGGATATGAAAATTGCTATCATTTTCTTTCTTCCTGAATACAAGCCCTTGAACTAGTGACTAAAAGAAACCCGATTCTAGCTGTAAGGGACTTCATTGGTACCTAGGGCCTTCTGGGTAGTAGAAAATTAGTTTCTGAGGCTCATGGGAAGGTTGGGAGAGGCTGGATCTTAGGGATATGTCTGGAGTGGGCAGTGAACTGCTTCAGTCATTTAGAAACAGGAATTTCCCAAATGAGTGACTGGGGGTGGGGCTGGGTGCCTAAGCTCGTACCATGGCCGACCCTGATGTCTGCTATGCTCTGTAACTGCTCAATGGTCCTAGGAACATTTGAAAGAATGTTCTTTGTTCTTCTAAGGGAATTGAGAAGAGGGTTGGTGTTCTGTTCTGAGCGAACAGCCAAGGGGCCATGGTCTGGAGATGTCCTTCTTCTGCCATACCTTATGGGGGTCCTAAGCCTTTCCAGATGAAAGACTTCAGATCCATGCTGGCAGGCTATTACCTTGCCCTCCCCGAGCAGCATAGACTGCATTGTTCTTTGCAGTCTCACCAGCGCTGGCTGTGACAATCCTTTCACCTTTACTAATTTAGTAAAAAAAGCTTCCCACAGGTTTTGTGGAGGTGGTGGTAACATGTGTGTTTATTTTTCTTTTATTCTTTTTTTTAAAAATGTCCCTTGGTGTCCAGTGAGCATTCACATAATCTCCCCACTGACCATTTGTCAATCTTGATTAATGACCATTTTATATCTATTACCCATTTTCCACTGGGGTATCTATTTCTCTAACTGGTTTTGTCCACCAAGAACATCGCAACCATGGTCTCTCATGTGTCAAAATGCCCTCAGTTTCTGCTCTGGCTTTTAAATACATGTGAATGCCATATGGAAATTTCTATTTTTAATGTAGTGAAATCCATCATTTTTAAATGTTTTCTAGCTTTGGAGTCATTTTTAGAAAAACCCTTCCTCTCACCCCTCAAGCCTGAATAAGCACACACCGACTTTCTCTAGCACTGTTCTGGAAGCATTTTGTGCGTGTCGATGTGTAATATATGTCTTCACTCTGAGTCCATCTGGCATTTATTAGGTGTGAGGTAGGCATCCAGCTTCAGCTTTCACCGTGGAAAAGCACAAAGCAGGTGCTCTTAATCACCTACCACAGTCCCTCTTAAAATCCAAGTACAACGCTGAGCACCCCATTTCAGACGACATGGACTCCCTGATAGTCAAGGCTAATGTCGCTCACAAACCTGTGCTCTCAGACCCAGTGAATGAGGGTTCAAGATCCATTCATCCAGTCGTTTAACGGAAGAAAGTTAAATACAGAAAGACTGATTTAAAAAACAACCAAAAAAGATTGCTTTTTCGTCATCTTTTCCTCGCAGGGTTAGTGGCCTTGGCCATTTACCGAGTCCTCTCATGTTCCTGGCAGTGAACGTGTCAGGGAATGTGCTTAGCAGCCAGTGTCTGTGGGTTGGAGTCAAGAGGGATGAGCATCTGGCCCATACAAAGGTGGGGTTCAGTTACCACAACGCAGTTCCAACAGAAGAAGGGATGGAGTCCAACTGGTTTCTTCCATAGCAGACCAGTGGATTTTATGTGATCAGTACCACAGGCTCTGAAGCTTATAAATAAAAAAAGGTTTATTTGGGTCTTTGGTCAATGTCTTGGAAGTCGAAGACTGAAGGGCTAATTGTGAGGTCCTCTTGTGATGGTACAAGAAGCAGGAAAGGAAGAGACAGAGAAAGATGATAAAGATGGAGAGAAACAGAGACAGGGAGACAGGGAGAGGGCAGAGGGATGAGGGAGTAAGGAGAAAGAAAGAGTAATGTCTTCAGCCTTTTAAGAACTGCATTATCTGTTTGCCGCACTCAACACACACCCAGGAGCGTACACATGCATACATGCATGAATGTATATGTGCATGTATAAGTGCCACAGCACTTATGTGGAGTTCAGAGGACAACCTGCTGAATTTGATCCTCTTCTATTAGGTGGGTCAGGGGACTGAATTCTTGTATTTGTCTTGGCAGCAAACACCATCACCCACTGAGCTACCTCTGATGGCTTTCATCTAGACTTTTGCTCGTGGTTATCTGCATATGACCCCCCCCCCAGTGCTGGGGACTGAACCCACATTCTTGCACTTGTAAGTGCTCTCTCGTGAAATTAAATCCCTGACCCTCACCTCACTTGCTGCTTGTAATTGTCAAAAATCCAAGTATGAGGATGGAACCCCACGACTTAACCATCTCCTGTTAGTTCCCGCCTCTCAACATGGTTGCACCAGATATTGAGTTTCTAGCACATGTGTTGGGGAACACATTCACACCCCAGCAGGACCTAACTATTCACAGATCCAAACTTAAGTGGAAGTCTGAGTTCTGTAGCAATAAGGTATGTGAAAGGCCACATTGCTGTGGAATAACCCTCTTGTACACTAAGATTTGTCACTCACATTGGTTTAATAAAATGCTGATTGACCAGTAGCTAGGCAGGAAGTATAGGCTGGGCGACCAAACTAAAGGTAATGAAAGGAGAAGGGCAGAATCAGGAGTTGTGAACCAGACGCAGAGGGATCAGGAGATAAATGTACCATGCTAATAAAGGTAATGTCACATGGAAGAGCATAAATAAGGAATACGGGTTAGCTTAAAATGTAAGAGCATGCAGAAAGACATGGTGGTGCTGGAGAAGGAGCTGAGAGTTCTATATCTTGCAAAAATGTAAGAGCTAGTTAGTAGTAAGCTGAGCTACTGGCTGAGCATTTATAATTTATAGTAAGCCTCTATTTTGAGAGTGGTTGCAGGACACAAAAACTCCATCTATAGCACATGTTTCTATTCTCTTTCTAAGTCAGGTCAAATGTGGTTCAGTCTTTAGCTGTCTTAACTTAGAATGTTTGGTTTCGCCTTTTTATTCCAAAGAAGGAGTTTTGAATTCGAGACGGGGGCAATGCAGAAGATTTAATTAGGGGATTTAATGGCAGGATTATTCCTGTAGTAATATAACTATCGGGATGATGGCTGAAAGCTTAGAGTAAAATAAAGGAGTTTCTGGACGTGACCTTTAGCCACTGAAAGCAGACTCTGATAGGGCGTGGCCAAGTAGGGCAGGGAAGGGAGAGAATGCAGGGGAGGTATGTGAAGAATAACCAGTAAAGAGACTTACAGCAGTTCTGAGGGGGCCTCCAGGCTGCGGTCAACACTGGGGTCTTCACACCTCTGTCTAGGGGCCTCAGTTGCCCTAGGGATGAGCCCATCTATCTTGTGAACACAGAGCCAACTGGCACTATGGGCAACTCTGCTAGCCTGACCATGTGGGGACTGGAAAGGGGACCCTTTCCAACCTATAATAAGGTGAGTGATGGTGGCCTCCCTGTCTTCCTCTCTAAGAGACCACTGAGGGAGAGGTTGGCCTGCAGTGGGGATCTAGTGTTTCTCGAGTGGCCTCTGGGACTGGGTCCCTGTGGCTTGTTTCAGGGTCAGCAGAGCAGGCAGACTAGGCAATGTCAGATGTTGATGTTCCAGGACCATAGGAGCCAAACTCAGTCGAAGAGCCCTGAGACAAGTGGTTGATGCCTAGAGATAGGTGAGTGGATATCTGGAAAGTGGGTGGGTGTCTAGGGAGTGTCTGTCTGGGGAATGGGTGAGTTTTCCGGGAATGAGAGAGCGTCTTGAGAATGGGTGAGTTTCCAGAGAGTGGGTGAGTATCTGGAGAGTTCTGGGAGAATGGATGAGTGATCAGTAGTACCAAGTTAGGAATAACACGTCTGAAGGATATTTAAGATGTAAGATATGATTATAGAGCTCGTGGCAGGGCTGGAAACTAGAGGGAGCAAAGGAAGCAAAGGAACCCCATTTACCTATTCACAACAAGTCGCTATCAAGAACTTAGCAGGATCCAAGGGTAGAACATCTGATACCCCCTAAAGACCCCTCTTTTTTTTTTTCTTTTCGAGACAGGGTTTCTCTGTGTAGCTTTGGTGCCTGTCCTGGAACTAGCT
>LOEQ01004061.1:32682-49533 GCA_001685075.1 Bramus lutescens
GGGGGAGGGGAGGAGGTGGAAATTTTTAATAATAATAAAGAAAATGAAAAAAAACTACAGAAATAAAATAAGTGTCTACAAGATGGCTCAGCAGGTAAAGGCATTGGCCACTAAGCCTGACCACCTAAATTCAGTGATGTATCTACCTGGAAGAAGGTGAAAACTGACTCTCTCAAATTGTCCTCTAACCTTCATGTGCTCATGCACCACCTACACACAAATATTTAAGTAAGTAAATAATGTTTTTTTTTGTTGTTGTTTTGTTTTTTTGAGACAAGGTTTCTCTGTGTAGCCCTGGCTGTCTTGTAACTTGCTCTGTAGACCAGGCTAGTCTTGAATTCAGGAATCCTCCTACCTCTTCCTCTTGAGTGCTGGGATTAAAAGCCTGTGCCACTACCACCTGGCTATAAAAAACAACTTAAAAGATAAAAAGAATCCTTTCCAGCACTGGGGAGGCAGGAGTGGGGAGTGGGAATGGAGACAGGTGGACCCACTAGCCAGCCTACCCAACTTGGCAAGCTCCAGGTCAATAAGAGACCTTGCCTCAACAGACAGGCATACGGTGTCTGAGAGATGACTTCCAAAGTTGCTCTCTGGCTTCCCCATGCATGAACACACATGTACACCTACACACACACTTACTCACACACAGATTCTTCAATGACAGTAACCCATCATTAAATATATCTAAAAACAGTCCCATTAACAATAGCAATATCAAAAATAACACCACAGGGCTAGCGAGATGGCTCTGCAGTTAAGAGCACTTAACTTGAACCTGCTCTTCCAGGTTCAAGTCCCAGAACCCACATGGTGGCTCACAACTGTCTATAACTCCAATCCCAGGGGATCTGATGCCCTCTTCTGGCCCCTGAAGACAACAAGCATACACATGGTACCCATACATACATGCAGGCAAAACATTTATATATAGAAAATAAAAATGACAAATAAAAAATTTAAAAAGCTTTTGAAAGATGAAACCCCAAGGAGATGTAAAGGAGCCCTTGGCTCAGTGCAGAGCTGGGCCATGTGGCTTGCTTGGAAGGCTTACCCTTATAAAGATGCTAACGCTCCTTGAGTCCTGCACCCACTTAACAAAATCTCGATATCTTAATGATTCCTGAAAAAAGAAAAACTGATCCTCATTTCTCTTGGGAATGAGAAATACATGCCAATTAAAAAAATGTTAAACTATATATGTCCTTGGAGATAAAAAAAAAACCCAACATGTTATCAGACTGACTTACAATGTCTGCTGGCAAAAAAAAAAAATAGATCAGAAACATAGAACAGGAGGTTTAGAGATGAATCAATTTGCAGAGTTAGGTCCCTGGGATCTGAATCATCTGGATTGGAGGAGAGACCTAAAATAATAGACCATTGTTTAGGTCGAGAGCAAAGGCACACATACTAAGAAGGTGTTCTTTGTGCTGCGAAGCCAGGCTGCCTGCCTGTGGGTTCCTCCCCTGCCACATTTGGTCCTCCCTGCCCACTGGCCACTGTCACTGTCACAGGACCTGGTGGTAAAGATATGAGAGACTCCTCTTTAGGACTCCCACAGCCACTTCAGGGGAGAGACGGAGCCCCTGGAAGCTACTCTTAGGGTGTCTTAGGTGCTCAGGACTGTGCTCTTTGTGGGTGGGCTTCCACTAGTTCTTAGCAGGGTTGCTTTTGAAGATCTGGCTAGTCCAGTTTGCCTGACATGTCCAAACCCATCCTATGTCCAGTGCTGAGAGAGAAATGAAGTGGTTCCTCTGCTCAACACTTCCTGAATCCCAAAGTTTGGGCCTAAGAGGGGGTGGTTAGATTTCAGCCTCCACTTGAAGCTGACAGTTTGGGGACATCATTGCTTCCTCACACTGAGAAGTTTCCTTGTAGCAGGAGGAATCCATCAGAGACCAGAATATCAGAGCCTGGCCTCTGGCTGTTGTTCATCCAAGTGTATCTGGCCTTGGCCACCTCTTAGAACTCATCCAGCGCTCAGAAGGTGCCCTCTCTGTGTGGCTAGACAAGGAGAATATTTTGTTAGGAAAGCTATGTGGGCTTGGACAGAACCATTTAAGACAGGAAGTTTTCTCTTCCCTGCAAACAAGAGCATGGCTGGCGGGGAAGATGTCACCTAGTACTGTATTTTGAGTAGCTCACTGGCTGAAAATGATGGCCTCTGAGAAAGGTCTGTGAGTTTCTTGTCTTCGTTGTCCTCCCATGGCGGAAAGCCTGTTACCCACAATGCCGAGGATTTACCCACAATGCCAAGAGGGACATCTACAGTTTTACTGGTCAGATGACTTTGGGGAATGTGACATTAGAGTATTTGGTTGAAAATTCTTTGACAATTTGAGGTGATAGAACGCCCCAGCCTTCTGTCTCAGGGTGATCTGAATGCTTAGTTCTATGGATGGGTCTCCTTGCAGTAGGAGGAGATTAAAATGGGACATTCTAGAATCCAGGACAACAGAAAAACAAACAAACAAACAAACAAAAAGGAAGCTTTCTCCAAAGCAGAAATGTGCAGAAAGGACGAAGATGCAGGTTATAGAGAGATATATGTGATATATGTGACAGAAATCTTGAGGACAGACTTTACTGGGCTGCTTCACCATGGCCCTCCAGTCTCTGCCAGTGATCTGGGGTACGTCCAGTTGTTCCTAAACCAACCACCACCCTTCCCGTTTCACAGATAAGGAATCTGAGACTTGGCTCAAGAGCATGGCTATCGGGGGTCAAGATGGGATTCAAACCTCTCTGAGCCACTGTACCTTGGAGCTGCACTGAGCAAACACCAAGAAAAATGTTGGTTGGATGGAGGGTGATGAGATGGAGGAGCCAGTACTAGGGAGAGAACTGATTTTTGCTGCGCAGGGATAGGAGGGAAATCCCTTAACAATTGGGGAATCTGGCACCAAATGAACGTTACTTTTTAAACTAAATGCATAAGAGAGCAAAGAAGACAATTTCCCTTGAGCTGAATAAAAGGTCACTTAAAACAAACAAACAAACAACGCTCCCATGTGTCTCAGACTGGCCTGAAACTTCTGGTCTTCCTGCCTCTACCTTCAGAGTGTTGAAATCACAGATGTAGCCACTAGGTTCTGCTTTAATACGGTGCTGAGGATGGAACCTGGAATTTTTTGCAAGCACTCTGCTAGCAGAGCGACACGTCTAGGAGCCCTCCCCCTTCTTTAAACTCTTAAACTAGTTCATTAGTTCTTTGAGAATTTTGTACAGTGTGTTTTGATTGCTGTCACCTCCTTCCCTTCACCTTTTCCATGGTTGGAGATCTAACCCTTGTTTGTGGGAGGCTAAGCCCTCCAACACAGCTACAGCCCTGGACCGGTTAGCAAGCTTCCTGTCTCGGCTTCCTCAGCGCTGGGGTTACAAGTATGTCACCGCACGCTGATTTTTTTTCTTTGGTTTCTGAGGAGCAAACTTTGATCCTCATGCTTGCGTTAAGTCCTTTACTGACTGAGCTATGTCCCAGCCATGAAGGCTACTTTTGAAGGACCCAAAACCTGCTTGGTTTCAGTTTTCATTTTTTTAAAAAACAGTGCTTTACCCACAGCCTGATTCTGTGGCTGACCTTCTCTTCCTGGGCACTAAAATAAAATTTAGCACAAAATGGGCAGGACATTGATCACATCAAGGGTGATAAGAAGTGGTTCATTTTCCTTAAGATTTAAATTTTTAATTTAAAAATGAAAATTGTCTGTAACCTATGGTGTAAGTGATGTTTTGAACACATTGTAGAGGACTAAATCAAACTAGCAAATATAACTGTTGTCTTACATACCTATTTTATGGTGTGAAGATCTGGAATGTATTCTCCTAGCCATTTTCTAGTCTATAATCTGCCATTTACAGCAGTCACTGGCGTGTCCGACAGGTCTCTGAAACTTAGTCTTCGTAGTTATTGATTTTTCTTTTGAGACAGGGTCTCACTGTAGCCTAGGCTGATCTGCAGCTTACCATGTACCTGAAGCTGACCTTGAACCCCTGGTTCTCCGGCTTTAGCTTCTCCAGTGATGGCTTTGTGGAAATGTTGTTTCTCTTGAAAAAACATCTTTTCAATCTAACCCTGACCCAGGCCCTGCTAGCCACCACTTTCTACTTCTGTTTTCTTAGATCCATGTGTAAGTGAGCTCAGGGGCGATTTGCAGTCCAGTGGCTGTCTTTTCCTTACCTGGCATAATGCCCTTCCAGGGTATGCACAATATATCGAGCGACGGGATTTCCTTCTTTGAAAAGGTCTGTATGGCAGCTCACCACATCGTTATGGTTTGGATGGGAAATTGCCCCTCCCTGCAAGAGGCTCCCGTGGTGAAGGCTCAATCCCTGATAGAGGTAGTGATCAGAGCTGGACCTGCCAGGAAGGGCTTTGAAGGGCCTTCAACAATAGATTGATCCCGTGATGGATTCTTACTCTGGTGGAATTATTGGGAGGCAGGGAAAGGTAGGAGATGGTGAAAAGTAGCAACTGGGTCCAGAAAGGCAGACCTGGTTCCCTAAGTTCATCCATGCTTTTGCCCTCCCCCCCACTATATCCGTTATGCTTTTCCCAATGATCGACATTTATATTGGCTCCATATTTTGGCTGTTGTGAATAACGCTGCTGTAAACATGGGAAAGCAGATGTCTCCGACACACTGATTTCATTTCCTCCGGATAGATATGCAGACGTGGAATTGCTGGATCATAGTGTAGATCAGTGTATAATTTTTTGAGAAATTTCCAGGTTTCCCACAATGGCTGAACTGATTTACATCCCCACCCCAGTGTTTAAGGGCTCTCTTTCCTCCACATGCTCACCAATCCTTTGCGCTTGCCTTTGTGGTCATCGGCACTGTAGCAGTTATGAGGTAATCTTATTGTGGTTTTAATTTGCAACTTTTTTTTTGACAGGTTCTCATGTATCCCAGGGTGGCCTCGAACTCATTATGCAGCTGAGGATGACATTGAACTTTTGATCTATCTCCACCCCTCAAGTGTTGAAGTTGCAAGTGTTTGTCACCATGCCTGGCTGTAATATGACATTCTGGTAAAGACTTGAGGGATAAATAGGATTGAAGGTCTTAGAAGACAGCTAGATATTAATAAAGGAAGGAATAGATACAGTTGTGAGAAAATCAATGTCGAGTATGCAGATGTCAAAACATATTTGTAATCATACAAATATAATTAAAGGGGCTTGAGAAATGACTCAGTGGTTAAGAATACTTGCTACTCTTGCAGAGGGTCTGGATTTAGTTCTCAGCACCCACATGGAAGTTTACGGCTGTAATTCAAATTCAAGGGCATCTGACACCTTCTTCTGGTTTCTGCAGGCACCAGAAACACATGTGGTGCACACACAAACACACAGGCAAGATACGCATGCATGTAAAATATAAATTAATCAAAAATTAAAAAACAAATGCAATTAAAGCATAGCTTTTCAGCCATTGTTGAAAAATATTATTTTCAATCACTAAAGTAGTTTTAAAAAGTATAGTGCCCAATTGGGACAAAATGTGGTGTTTTGTAGCAGTATTAAATTGGTGCAATGTGTATTTGATATGGGTCAATTGCCATACATATGTTTATATTCTGTGACTAACAAATCTCAGTTTGTCTATGCAAATGGTACAAATGAAGTTTAGCAGAATATACAGATAAAATTACCCCTAAAACTGAATGCAATTTCCACATACAAGTTTATTTAACTATTACACAATTTTTTTTAAAAAAATGCTTATTTCTAAAGGAAATAACATAAAATTTGTGAGCGATTATTATGTGGATGTCCATTAAGTAATTTTTATGAAAAGGTGTGGAAGAACATAGGTTCTAATAGTATGAAGTGAAACCTTGCTACAGAGAAGACTCTGGAAGATATTCAGACTAGAGTCATTTGGAAAGGACATTGTCTAACTTATTGAGGTGTCTACAGGCTGCGCAGTGTGCCCCAGGCTCCCAGCTTTAGTGAGTCCATGCTGGGGTAGGCTTTGGTGATGCAACTGCCTTTGAGTCATTTCTGCTCTTGTAAGTATTCCCTCACCCATACTCCTATAGGTAACGTCAATAAAACTTAGTTTTTCACCAAGCTGGACTTTGGTCTGTCATGGGATCCCTATCTGGAGTTATTAGACGTGTGTGTTGCATCTTCTTAGGAGAAGTTTCATCACACAATAGATGTACATGTTTTAAATTGATGCTTTAGAATTGTACCATGGAAGGATAAATAAATAAATAAATTAAAAAAGAATTATACTGTGGACATACAGGTACAAATGCCTCAAAAACTCTGAGTTTAGAGATTATTTTTAAAGTCTTTAAATATATCCTGCTGGGAGACACCCTTCTCGATTTACACACTTACTATAAAACTATAGTATCATGGCAGTGTGGTACTGGCTTAAGGGTGGCCAGGCAGACCAGTGGGATACAAAGGAGAGACAGAAGAAACACATAACTCCATGACCAAGTGATATCAACAAGGGTACAGATCAATGGAAAAGAAATGTATTTTCAATGTGCTGTGCTAGGTAACTAGATATCATGTAAAAGACTGAAGACAGACCCTCAACCTCATAGCGCATTCAAAAAAGAAAGAAAAAGAAATCAACTAACTCTAAATCAAGGACCAAAACTGTGACATGAAACTCCTAAAAGGAAACGCTTGAGTACAGTCCTTGATGACTTTGAATTAGGGAACAGATTCTCAGTTATGATATTGAAACGCAATCCAAGAAAACAGATAATTTAGATGTCACCAAAAGTTAAAAAAAAGAATAAAGGACACTATTATGATAGTGAAAAGCCACCAGGCTGTGCTGGTGCAAGCCTTTAATCCCAGCAGTCAGGAGGCAGAGGCAGGCAGATCTTTGAGTTCAAGACCGGCCTGGTCTACAAAGTATGTTTCAGGACAACCAGGGCTACACAGAAAAGCCCTGTCTCAAAAAAAAAAAAAGCAAACAAACAAATAAACTAACAAAAAAGATAGTGAAAATCTTTGAAAAGACCTAATATTCAGAATCATGGAACTCTTTTAATTCAATATAAAGAATACTAAATAATGAGTAAATGTCTTAAAGAGGCAAATGTCTCGAAGGAATGTACACAAATGGTTGGTAAATAAGCTCATGGGAAGTGGGAAGGCAGAGACACCACTTTACTGGATGTTGTAAAACAGCCAGCCAACCAACCAACCAACCAACCAACCAACCAACCAACCAACCAACCAACCAACCAACCAACCAACCAAACAAACAAACAGAAATGGAGTGCTGTGATGGCTCAGCAGGCAAGTTCACCTTTGGGATGACATTTGATGACCTGAGGCCAAGGTCTGGAACCCATGTGGTGGAGGGGAGAACTGGTCCCCACAAGTTGTCCTGTGACCTCTGTGGGTAAAGACTCTGGCCTCACAAGCCTGGTGAAGTGAGTTCAAGTCTGGAGTCTCTGTAAGGGACACGGAGGTGGTGAGAACTGAGTCTACAAAGTCGTTCTCTGTACATGTTCACACACATACAGCATCATGCACTTGCACACAATCATAATAGGTACAGACTAAAAAATAAAACATTGTTAATATGTAGAGAAATTATCATGTTCATACATTACTGGTAGGATTGTAAAATGGTGCAGTTATTATATAAGCCAACTTACAAAGCTCAGAAATTCCATTACTAAGTACATACCCCAAAGAATTGAAAACAACGTCTATGCAAAAATACGTGTGTCAATGTTCACAGTACACTGTTGATAATGACCAAAAGCTGATGTATAAACAAAATGTGGTATATCCGCACAATTCAGCCATAAACAGAAATGAAGTAGATTTGTGCTACAATACGAACAAACCTTGAAAATATTATGCTAAGTGAAAGAACTAGTCACAAGGGACCACATAATAATATATGTGATAAAGTTCAAGACAGGAAAACCTGTAGAGACAGAAATTAGATTGGCAGTTGCTTTGAGCTTCAAAGATGGGTGGATAAGAGGGGGTGACTGCTAACGGGTACACGGTTTTTCTTCAGTGTGATTGAGAATAGTCAATCACATATGGCTTTTTTTTATGCATGATGGCAATATTACCACAGTCACTGTGGAAATAGTGTGTAGTCATTATACATTATGACTACACTAAGAAGCCCTGGATTGTACACTTTAAAATGATGCGTTTGTGCTCTATAAATTGTACCATCAACCCAAAAATATCAGAAAAAAAATTCTAATCCAAATGTTCATATGTCTCTTTGGAGTGATAAAAAGAGGTGAGGGAAGGCAGGGTTTGTTTTCGCTCATAGTTGTAGAGCATCCCTGGAAGGGAGGGCAGCAGGAGCCTGGGGCAGCTGGTCACATCGTATCCATAGTCAGGAAGAAGAGAGACGAATGCTGGTGCCCAGCCCCCAGCCCACCCCCACAACTTCTTATTCTGAGGGAGACCACAACCCCTAGAATGGTGCCACCCACATTCAAGATGACTCCTCATCCAGACCTATCTGAAGCACCCTCGCAGACATGCCTGGTGGTGGTGGGGGGAGGTTTGTCTCCTAGGTGACTTTAAATATTGTCAATCAAGATCAGCATCCCTGTCTGTCTGCCTCTGTCAGTCGGCTATCTCTGGGTGGTGGTAAACATACACGCATGTTTTTAGTTTCTTCTTCAGTTTCAAAGAAAGGGAAGGAAAAATACCATGCTCTTGGAGATAGGTGGGCTTCTAGGCCAGCCACATGGCTGACAGCCACATGTTGGGGGAGGGGAGCTTTAGAGAAAGGGTGAAGAAGCCAGAGCACCCAGAAAAGCATTCTTGGGCTTTGGTCAGCATCTGAAAGAGACAGGAAACAGGAAAAGGAAAAGTTGTAGACTTAAACAGGTGGGCAGACCCAGCTGAACGCCATGGTGACTTTCGGGGATTGCCAGGCAGCAGGAACCCTCTGTAACAAAGTGTTGTTGCTTGTTTGTATGTTTGTTTGTTTGTTTTTTAAGACAAGGTCTCACCATGCAGCTTGGACTGTCTTAGAATTCACGGTGAAGACCAGGCTGTCCTTGAACTCACAGAGATCTGCTTGCCTTTGCCTTTCAAACGCTAAGATTAAAGGCGTGCGCCACTGTGCTCCCGCTGTCTGTAATGAAGTTTTAAATCTCATTTTGCATACTAAACAGTCTCTTTTCTAATCTGTTCAATTTTATATCTATTACTCTATTATCCTTTTCTTTGCTGCTATAGTATTTAAATATATAAACATTTCTCCAACACAGCTTTAACTGTGTTGCTGCTATCATTTTTGTTTTTAAAATATGGAGGTATACATTGCAGCCTTGCGACTCAGGCGCTCCCTTCTAGAGACTTTCTTTCACTTCTATCTTGTCACATAGGGTCACATGGCATTCTGGTATTTTCTCTAATTCTATTGTATTGTAGTCTAATGGAGGGTGAATGTTTCTGAGTCTTGATACTGTCTAATAAGAATATCTTTGTTTTCAAAAAAATTCATTTTTGCAATGGCATAATTATTACTGGAATAATGATAGTTATTTTGGGGGAAAGCTCTCCTATCCCAGTTTGTTCCTCTTTGGGACAGTCTCTCCCATAGCTTTCTGCAGTGGAAGAAGCTGAGGCCTTGAGATGTACGGACTTGCTAGTGATTCTTCAGCGGAGATGGGGCAAAGCCTGTGTTTGAGGCTCATGAATGGGGTATTGTTGGGAGCTGATGCCAACATGCTCCAGCAGCACCCTTCCCCTGCTGGCTCTCCTTCTGTCGAGAACCCGCAGGGCAGGGCATACACTGTGAGCACCTCATTCCTTCCAGTTTCCCCACTGCACAAAGCACAGGTAACCTGTTGTCTTTGGTCCTCTTTCTGGCTTTGGCTGAAGAAGGATTTCTCCCCTGGGGGTAGCTTCTCCTGCACATTGACCACCATAGGGTCCTCCCTCTGGTGTTCTGTGCATGCTGAGGTGCGCTGGAATTCTGGGATGAAGATAGCTTCATCAGTCAAGCTGGCACAGGCAATGCTTGCTTTTGTATAAGTGTAGTTTATCTGAGCCAAGTTTCCATTCCTTCTCTCCTTTTCTGAAATATGTATTTTATAAGATGCATAGATGTGAATTTTGTTTTTAAATTCAGTCTGTGATTCCGTTTTTAAAGGAGAATTTAGTCCATTTACATGTAATCTTATAATTGTTGTAATTGTGTTATCTGATATTTTCTCAGTTCATAAAATTCTTGGCTTCCTCACAGGGTTTCTAATAGATGCTGTTTTGAGATTCATTTAGAGATCAAATGTAACATTTCTGAACCTAATTTCCTGGAGTTTTGCTCACTGTCTTCAATTATCTAAACTAAAGCATCCCTTGTTCATTTTCATACATATTTTAACTCAAAAGCATTTTCTTTCCTATACATAGATTAAAGTTTTTAAAAACTTACTTCTACAAATACACCTCAATGAAATTATTTTGGTTTGCTGTGAAAAATTTCCTCAGCTAAAACAAAATTACTTGGTTTGCATGTGTGTGTGTGTGTGTGTATACTTGGGTGCACACACGTGTCATGCATGTCAGAGGATAACCTGTAGAAAGTGGCTCACTCCTTCCACTGTGTGGATCTTGATCATCAAAGTCAGGCTGTAGGCTTGGTGGAGAGGGCTTTTTAACCCACTGAGCTATCTCGCTGCCCCTCCCTCCCAGTAAGATATTTTAATATATGGTCATTACATTTTCATTATGCCTGAACATTATATTCCTGCTCTTCACGCTAAGATGTGCATATCTGTGGAGAGGCCGGGCTGTTCTGGATGAAGTTATCATTTCTTCCTCCCTGCACTTCTACGTCCCCATCCCCCAAGAATACTCACATGCACCCTCATCCTTAAGACATTACAGTCCTGCGTAGTGACACTACTGGGTGAGTTTGTTTCCCTGGTTCAGCTTACTTGGTCCCTAACCCAATTCACAGGCTTACTTCGGACCATCAAATGTCTTCTGTGTAGAATTCTAGAAGGTCAGCTGCGTGGGGGTGTGGCACGCCTTTAATACCAGCACTCAGGAGGCAGAGGCAAGTGAATCTCTGTGAGTTTGAGGCCAGCCTGGTCTAGAGAGCGAGTTCTAGGACAGGCTCCAAAGCTACACAGAGAAATCTTGTCTTGAAAAACTAAAAACAAAACAAAACAAAACAAAAAACAAACAAACAAAAACCAACCAACCAACCAAAGAATTCTGGAAGGTCAAGACATAGTATGATGAATGGAAACAGAGAATAATTCTTCATTTACATTTTCCCTCTTTGCCTCCATGACTTATGTTCTTGGTGACACACACTTACCCCCACTCCCTGCAAGGCTTCCTGGGTAAGAGATCACAAAGCAGCTGTGATCCATTTGTTCAAGGTGCCAAAAATGTTTGGCAAATTCTGTGGTCTGCTACAGAATTGTGAATGCTACCCCTGTTGTTAGGATGTTAGGTGATCCATAAGACACATAGTCATTTTACATTCCTGCGCGAGGCCACCTTTTAGAATAGCTTTTTATTAAATGATAACAGAATATTTGTTATGTGTCAGGCACCATTATAAATGTTTTACATCTATTAGCTCACTTAAATCTTTTAGAGTAACATTATGAGGTATTTTACCATAATTATCCACATTCTATAAGGAAGGAAAACGGAGACTCAGAGATGTTAAGTAACTCATCCAAGACAGCATAGGGAATAAGTAGCTCCCAGTGAGTGAATAGGGTAATTGGCTTTAACCCAGAACTTTTGCTCCCCCTGCTTTAAGGGCTGTTAGATTGTGTCGCCGTGCCAATGACTCTGCCCCTCAACAGGCTCCCTTTTGTTAAATTATCTCCAGATGGAGCTGGGATCTGGCAGTGGCAAAGTATATAAGAAAAGTAAAACCTTGCTTAATGCAGCTCTTTCTCTGCTGTGAAGTCTCCAATAACGGTCTGGGGTTTGTGGATTTTATGTCATTCTCTCCTTCAAGTGCAACAGTTATTAGGTGCCACTTGGAGCTGGTGAGACCGGCTTGTGATTGAAAGAGAACATTCAGAATGGAAAGAGACGTGTAAGAGAGAGACATGAGAAAGATAAAACAGAATGTTGAGAGAGAGTAAAAATGAAGGCCTTTTGTTTTGAGACTATGTCTCACTGTGTAGCCCAGTTCTAAAATCCACACTTAAACTATTGTACATGAAGTAAAAAAAAAGAAGTGTGACACCAAGAAGCAATTAAAAAAGCAATAAGAGACTGTCTGAAAAGAACAATATACCAAACAAATTATGAGA
Source organism: Bramus lutescens (assembly GCA_001685075.1). Lineage (NCBI taxonomy): Eukaryota > Metazoa > Chordata > Mammalia > Rodentia > Cricetidae > Bramus > Bramus lutescens. The sequence goes on from LOEQ01004061.1 coordinate 44,953, forward strand.
AAATTGGGTTTCAGGTGCAAGCCTGACCACTTGAGTTTTATCCCAGGAACTCATGCAAAAAGTCAGGTGTAAAATGAACATCTGTAATCCTAGCACTTCTACGGTGGGATGGGAAGTTGATGTGGGATACCATATGTATGCTACTTTTATTGGTTGATGAATAAAGTTGTTTGGGCCAATGGCTTAGCAGAGTAAAGCCAGGCTTCAGCTTTATTGGGAAATCAGAACAGAGACAGTAAGAGAAAGTAGGCAGAGTCAAAGAGACACCATGTAGCTGCTGAAGGAGACAGACGCCGGATCCTTAGCAGTAAGCCACAGCCTCATGCTGATACACAGATGAACAGAAATGGGTTAATTTAAGATAAAAGCTAGCTAGAAATATGAATGAACCACTGGCCAAACAGTGTTGGAATTAATACAGTTTCTGTGTGATTATTTGGGTCTGGGCAGCTGGGAAACAAATGAGCAGCCAGCCTCTGTTTACAGGAGGTAGACAGGAGCATCAGCCAACTTGCAGGTCAGCTGGCATTCAAAAATAAGAGAACTTGTTTCAACAAGGAGAGAACCGACTCCTGAAACTTTCTTCTTACACCACATACACACGCACACACACACTTCAAAATTTAAAAATATGATAAGTTGGTAGTTAAATAGTTAGAAGATGGAAATTATATTTATTTTATTTTATTTTTTATCTTATGTGTGGGTATATTGCCTGCATGTATGTTTCACCATGTGTATGCAGTACCCATAGAGGTCAGAAGAGGGCGTCAGATCCACATAGGACTGGAGCTACAGACAGTTGTGAGACACACCCTGAGTGCTAAGAATTTGGGTCCTCTGGAAGAGCAACCAGCGCTCTTAACTTCTGAGCTAACTCTCTGGTAAAATTTTAAGTGGGAATGATAAAATAAAAAGAGAACCCGACAGTAAAGAAATAAGACTCGAGAATTTTTTTTTTTTTAAAGAAAGGAATGTTTTAATAGGATTTGTATTCTAAAAGTTAAGGGAAAGAGAAACCCAATACTAGAAAGAAAAAGCAATAATCTAAATTTAAAGTAAATTGAGCACAAAGCCAGAAAGCGGAGTGAGACCTCCAGTTGGAAACAGTGGTCCGGGTGGGTCTGGTACTGATGTGAGGACACTGGACCAGGCGGTGAGATGTTGAGACTTCACATATTCACACTGCTCACCCACATGACCTTGGCCCATGCTCTCAGCCGGCATATATGGTCTTCATGATCTGAAGTTTCCCCAAATCCCTCCTGGCCAGCAATCAGGGTTCTACTTTTCTCCTTGGAATGTTTGCAGTTTCTCCCCAGTTTCATGCTCCTTTACTTCCCGTGTGATGAAGTCAGCATCGGCACGGCTGACTCATGCTGCTGTACCGGCTTACTCTGCTTTATCTCCTTGAAGCTCCGGTGGTGTTTGCTTTGCTTTGGTCACTGCTCTGTTTTTCACACTTACTCCCACACATTCATACGCACACCCTGCCTTTATCACCTGGGTTCATCTTTGAGGTTGCAACACTTTTTTTTTTTATTGATCCCAAGTTGCTTAGTAACTACTCTTTCCACTGTTGTTGATGGCAACAGAATTGGGCGAGGAGAAAGAGACAACTTCCAGGACCACCTGATGGCAGACTGTCTAAGAATGTGGTGGCAGGGCAAGTACAGTCAGGGACCCTCTAGGCCTGGGTGGATGTTAGCACAGAGTTCTGGACAGAGGAAGGGGTGCTTAGGAATCAAGAGAAACTCAGCCTGGAAAGTCCTGGGACAACAGCAGCTCTCTGGAACTCTGTAACTCACCAGTGAGTTAGGGATTAATAGCAGATTTGGGGGTTGCAGGTTTATACCCTTTCAAATTCATGTTCTGAAAACCAGTCCCATTGTAGCAGGAGGTGGGGCCTTTGGGAGGTGATTGGGTCATAAGGGCGAAGTCTTCAAGAATGGGATTGGTATTTTTATGAGAAGCTAAAAAGTTAATTAGCTCTTTTCCTGTCTGATCAGGACAAGACAAGAAACAGGAAGTCAGTCCTGATCAAACCTTCTGCCAATGCCTTGATCTTAGAGTCCGCAACTTTGGGAACTGTATAAATTCTATTGCTTAAGGTCCCTGTGGTCCTTTGCTATAGCAGACAAGACTGACTTAGATGTAGATACAATGCTTCTAAAGTCAAACTGTGTGCTTTTTGAGGCTGTAGGTAGCACTTTTCATGTTCCAGAAGGGTATGGCAGTTGTGGGCCTGTTCTTGTGTTGGGTCTTGGGACACATTTCTCAAAGCATTTTGCCATCAGTCATCCAGAGACCAAACATAGATGAAGCTTATCATGTTGAAGTGCAGAATAAAAAAGGCCTTTCATAATAATGCTAAGTTCCCATCTCTTATGACACCACTGGCATTCCACACAAACCCAACTAAATGGAGCCCAATGTATCACCTGACCCTTCAATAGAATACACCACAAGGTATATGCAAATCAGACTTAATCAACTCATCTTGGCCTTCTCATTTCTGGATCATAAGTTGGCCTACACCTTTTATTCACAAAACAACGGATGTAGCTTACTTTTTACTAAGCCATAACAACTTACTGGCCTTGACTTGGTCCTAGGCCTTTGCTGTAGAATTAATGCCTGTTTCCTTCCCCACCTTCCCAATACCTTGTGGGATAGTATTAGGAGGTAGAGTCATTGGTAGGTGATTAGGTCATGGGCACCATAGTCTTCATGGATGGGATAATCTCCTTGTAATAGACTTTAGAGAACTCCCTTGTCTTTTCTGCTTTGTGGGGACGCATTGAGCAAATTGCTGACTCTAAGTCAGGAAGTGGGTCTACATGAAATACTGAAGAGGTCAGTGCCTTGATTCTGTATTTCCCAGTCTTTAGGAAAGTCGGCTCATAGACTACTCATTCTGTCACAGAAGTCAGAATGGATTAAGACAGCCCTCTTGACCGTACCTTGTGGGTTCCTATGTTCTTCAGTCACACATTTAAAAAATTAATTGATTTACTTTCATTGACAGCTGGTTACATCAATCAGGAATAGATGTACAGGTTTCCAGAGAAAGCCATTATTTCTAAGTCCTTCAGAAGAGTTTACATTCTTGAGGAAGGTACATGAGCTGGACCTTGGTGTGTGGAGCAAGCCTCTTAGCCCAGGTCCACTCCAAAGTGTGCTGTGGTCTCCCTTCAGCTCACATGAAAAAGCCAAGCTTACTCCACTCAGAGGTCATGGTAGAATGCCCATCATACCATCCTGTAACCTTTACACCAGTTACCACAGTTTCTGCCACATGCGCAGTCAAAATGAGGTCTTAGATAATCTAATGATCTTGGCTCTCCTTTCTTTGTGTCCCCAAAATTCTGTTCTTGAGTTTAGTTTTGGTTTTCTTAGCCTCACTTTCCATTTCCAGCCCCCTCCCATCCCATATTTTATTGTTTCAACCCTTTGTTCTCTGTTTCTTCTAGGTATTCTCATTCACTAGCCTGCTTCCTATTCACTGAACCCTCAAATCCCTGCTATCTACTCTCTGAAGTTTGAATAGACAAGTTTTGCTTACATGGAAGTTTGGCTGAGAGTTCTGCGAGGATATGAGAGAAAGCTAAAAAAAATAAAAATAATAAAAAACCCAAAACAAAACAAAGGATCCTCAGATTCATTCCTTAAACACACATGTAAGTGGGGCTTTTTAAAGCATTAAGAAATCCGGAAGTTTGATATATCTGCTTTTTTTTTGATTCAACATGTAGAATAATGTAACTGCCTCCTTCACCAGAAGTGAGCCCCATTCCAGCACCTTCTACTTTGACATTGTATTCTTGAGTTTTGATTATTTTATGGGCACCACTGGACACATGATCTCCACAGATGTTGACGAGTGACCAGCCCCTCACTGACATATGTCCTCATGTTTCCCTGGACGCTCTTTGGGTGTTCCTCCTCTGGTCCACAGAGTCGTCATGGTCTAGACTCCATCCCTATCTATTAGCAATTCTTGACACACTTCTCTGGTCAGGCCGCGCTGCCTTTGGGCGGGCTTGACACCACATTGTCTCATGGTTTGAAACACTTCCCTTCCCCTCCGCTTGGTTGAGGCCTCTATACTCTTCCCTGCGTGTGCCTAGGCAGGCCGTTCTCACGCAGGCTTCCCAGCTTCTTCACTCATCTCAGCGAGTTGGACACTTATCACCTCTTTAGTCACCAGCCTGCACATTCTAGGGTACAGGCTTGCCCGTGTTACACAGCTCTGTACCCCACGTGTCAACAATGCACTTATCCCTGAACAGATGTCCAGTGAAGGAGTGATGGGACAATGGACGGATGAGTAAGAGAGGGTAACAAGGAAGGAGCTAGCGTTGTTCCACCAGCGAGGACAGGAAGCCCAGAGCACCCTTAAGCCTGGTAGCACCTGCACTGTGACACTGGCTAAATTGGGGGTTTCAGGACCCAGATCCTCCGAGAAGAACCCCGGGCAGAAAGGCGGCTCGGTTGTCGTCTCCCAGTCGGAAGCTGTCCACGCGGGATGATCCACGCACCGCCCCTCGCTCAATCTCCAGGCGCTGCCTTAGGGACCAC
>LOEQ01004061.1:49661-63551 GCA_001685075.1 Bramus lutescens
GCTCCGGCCTGGCTTCGGGCCCCTCACGGCCCTCGGGTCCTTCCTTTTGTAGCGCAGTTGAGTGCGTGAGGAGGGAGATGGGATTGGAGCCGGTGGCTGGGAAGGCGCAGCTTCCCGAGGCTCGGGTCACCTGGGGACTGCGTTCTCGTGGGTCTCGATGGAGCCTGACAGTCTTGCAGCGCCTTGAGAGTGCTGAGCCGCGGCGCTTGCCGATCGCCCGAGCTTTCCAAAGTGATAACACTTTATCCATTCCCCGGGCCGTAGAGACTCATTTCATTGCACACTCTGAACCCACGGTTTCCCCGGGAGTTAGCTTTCCAGTTATGAATGAGGTGTGGTTAGTATATGGTGTTGTAGATGTTGTCGCTTCCAGGAGGAACCTTTGTATATAGAAGGAACTGAACTCATCTTGAGAAAAATTTCAAGTAAAATTTATTAAGTTGAAATGGGGGCAAGTGTTAACATAGCTCTGATGTCCCCTTCGGAAGATACAGTGGCGCTGAAAACCTCCTTTGAGTCAGGACAAGTGGTCCTAAGAAAACTTGAGATGTTGTTGGTAACTACTGATTGCACTTAATATAACGATGATGGGTGAAAACAGAAGTGTACACAGTTTGTGGAATTATTTAGGGATAAAATGCAGGAACTTACTAAGACCCACTATTCAAAACTATCATTTCATTTCACTTAGTATTATTAAGCACCAGTAGCGTTAATGCGCTTGAAATGACTTTTAGAAGACATCAAGATTGTCCGCATTGCCCCGCTGGGAAAGCAGTGAGATGACACTGGTTGTCTACAATCTATGTGATACGCGTTAAGTGCTGTCTAGTAGATTAGAGGATGGAGAAAGGACTGGTGTTTTCAGGGATATGTTTATGGATGAAATAATAGTTGATTTGCCTCCAAAGTATAGATATGTTTTGATTTGTAGATATTGGAGGGACTGAACGAACTAAATAAGTTCTTATATTCCTTAGGATTTGGGAAACATTTCCATATGGTGTTCTTTAGTTCATACTTAAAATCCTAAAGTCATTTGATTCTGATCCATTTCTTTCAAAACACATCACGCACAAATCTCTGGTGTTTTTCCCCGTTTGAGATCTAAAACAGGTGCTTTGCCGCTTAGAGAGCTTCTACTTCTGCAGTGGGTCTCATATTTATGCAAAACACAACAGTTTAAGTAAGTTACTGTTTAAGAGGTACTTAAGAGTCTTGTGAAATTTTGTTCTTTAGTTGACTGATATTCTTGAGTATTTCATATGTAGTAGGCACTGTGTTAGGAGACAACAGAAACAATGGTTACTTAGCAACCAATTATGTTTTATCTGTGGTGTGCCCATGTGTGTCTGTGTATGTGTGTCCGTGCGTGTGTGTGTGTGTGTGTGTGTGTGTGTATGGTTAGGTTATCAGTCTTTGATGCTTAGCAGTTGACTTAAACTGTGGAAGGACATTAGCAGTTCAGATAAGGATTTTAAGCTATTGCTTTGCAGAGCCACCAAAGATACAATTATGAAGGCGGATAAACTCTTAAGACCATTTAGGATGTTTTATTGTTTTCTCGTAGATATTATATTGTTTAATCTAGGTATTAAGCAGATACTGGAGTGTCCACCTGGTACCGCTCACTGCTTGACTGTGGAGTTGAGAATAAATGCAGGCATGATCCTTGTTTTCAGCAGATGGTAATCCAGTAACCACACAGATGTTAAGATGCAGTTGTGATGTGTTAAGAGAGTTACAAATGAAATTTATGAATGGAGATATTCAGGATGTATAGGAAAGAAGTGCTTCAGTGAGACTGGCTAGCAGAGCAGAGACCCTGTGATGGCAGGGAGGCAGGAGAGGAAGGGGACACAGGTGCACAAGAAGGGACCTGAAGGCATATGGAATAATCTGGTAGGACAGAGAGCTGGAGAAATGGAGTGGGGCCAGATTGTGCTGGGCCTTGTAGGCAAGCTGAATTTTTCTTTGTGGTTTGAATAAAGAGAAGCCTCTATGAAGGTCTTACTTAGGAACTTAGGCTGTGTGTCGGGTGGGGATGACACAGTATGTTTGTGTCTGAATAGTCTGCTTTGTGTTTCTGCCACCAGTTAGCATTTGAATTGTGTACTCAGCTCTTCTTTTTAACTTGCTCCCTATGCTTCATTTTGTAAATTTTAATTAAAAAAAATCTAAATTCAAAGTTTGTGTGTGTGTGTGTGTTTGTGGGGAGGTCTCTGAGCAACAGGTGGGAGTCTCTCCTCCTACCAAATGGGTCTTGTGGGTTGATTCAGGTTGACTCGGGTCGTCAGGCTTTGTTGCAAGTGCATTTACCTGCTGAGCCATTGCCCCTCCCTCATGCTGTATTTTAGTTGGAGAAGCTTCTATGTCCCACTAGAAAGATGTACTCGTTTTTCTTTTATTTGGAGGAAAAAAAGAATTTTAAGGATTAAAATAGGCCATTAGGGCCAGTTGATTTGATATATTTTTAAATCAGTACTACTGCTTGGGAACCAGTTTTCGTGTCTTTTTTTTTTTTTTGAAACTCCTTTAAAAAAAAGTAGCAAATCACATAATATGAAACTTATTGTCAGGCTGGAAGAATTAGCTTAGTTGGTAAAGTGTTTGCAGTACACTGGGACCTGAGTTCTATATCCCCAGCACCCATGTAAAAAGCAGACCTGGTGACATGGGCTTGTAATAATAGTGCTGAGGAGACAGAAGGATCCTGGCGGCTTGCAGGTCAAGCCTAATCTGTGAGCCCCAGGTCCCAGAGAGAGGCTATCTCAGAGCAAAACAAAACAACCAACCCCTCCCAAATGAGAACCAAAGCAGTCAGCTTCTGAGGAATTAACACTAAAGGCTGACTTCCTGGCCTTCAAGTTCATGCATCCATCCACACAGTCCTAGTCACCCCCCCACTTCTCGAAACAGGGTTTTTCTGTAACTTTGAAGCCTGTCCTGGAATTTGCTCTGTAGACCAGGCTGGCCTCGAACTCAAAGAGGTCTGCCTGCCTCTGCCTCCGGGGTGGGCCACAACGACCTGGCTAGACCTAGTCGTTTTTAAGTGTATAGTTCAGTGGTGGTAATTGCTGAGCGAAATGTAACAGATCTCTAGAGCAATTCATTCTCTTCTTGTCTGCTGTTGGCAACCACCTTTCTAGTCTCCATTGTCATAGTTTTGGCCACTTCGTATATTTTAAGTGAATGTTGCACAAGCCTCTATCTGTCCTCCCATCACTCAGTTCAATGCTGTCAGCTCATAAATACATAGCTTTTCTTTCTAGTCTTTGGGCTTTATTTACAGAGCCAGGGTGAAAGAGGTTTTTTTAAATTTATTTATTTTTTTGGCCAGTAATGTGGGGAGCTCTGGTGAGTTGGGAAATGGTCCCTTTCCTTCAGTTTTCTGTTACAGGTTGTATACAATTGGTATTTTTTCCTACTGTTATTAGTATTTATTAGTGTTTATGTAGTGTGGGAAGGTGCTTTTTTTTCTTTTTTTGCTAAAGTATTCATGATACCTGTTTCTTTTTGGTTGCACTTTGGTTATGCCTTTCATTGACCTTGAATATTTTTCTTGAGTTTTCTTAATATGTTAGCTTTTCCTCTGGCTCATTAAGGGTATAGAATGTAGTTCTAAAAGCTACAATTTCCATGCCTTTGTTGTCATTCTGAGGCACTTCCACCCTCCTTTTCTTCACATTCCCTCCCCTAAACTCACATCCCTATTAATTAAGTAAGGAGTACTCACTAGGTGATGATTTCCTTGTTTTGTATATTCAGGAACTGAAGCTTAAGTAAATTGGGTAGTTTGATTTGGTCAAGGTCAGATAGCTAATGGTTCAGTTTTCAGTTTAGGTTTTTTAGTTGTATGTCTTGACTCTAGCAAGACAGATAAGTCTAGAAATATAACAGGAGCTACAGTAGGAAATTGGAAAGCACATACAGGCTCATGCTGTTTATAAAAGACTTCCAAGGATGCAGGAAGCATTTGGGATGCACTTTGGAAGTTAGGAAGTTTTGCAGGCCTGGAGTGTAAGAGAAGCATCTGAGGGGTCAGCAGTGGGTGGGGGATGGGGGGCAAGGAGAATGTGTACTGCAGTGCATGGGCTTGGAAGAGTGGGAATGCATTTGGCTGGATTGGGTGTGACTATGGAAAGCAGATGACAAGGGAGTTGGATTGAATTGTAGAAGGGTTTTTTTTTTTTGATGTCTGGCTTCAAAACAGTCTTTTGTATGTCCTTAGCTACTGTATGAGTCTGATTCAGGGCAGGCTTCTTTTAAAATTTGCCTTCATTATTTAGTACAGTCTTGCACATAATTAATTCACAGGTTTATTGATTGATTGGTAGCATGTTTTCTTACTGTTACTTAGTTACTTATTAGTGCTTGTGATTGAATTGTTTATTGTATGAGAAGTCTTGAATCTGTTTCATAAAATTCCTTCCAAGGAAGTCAGCATACTTTATGCTAATTCATTTATTGATTATCTCAGCAGTCAATTTACTACACTCAAAGAATATTCCACTATCATAGGAAATTAGAATCCAGCTTCAACTATAGAGTCATTGGTCATTGGGTAACTGTGTTTTTTTCATTAACAAATAAAATTTTTTATGTGTGTGTTGTTTTTGCTGCTGATATGTCTGTGCATAACATGTGTGCAGTGCCCTCAGATGCCAGAAGAGTGGAATCCTAGTTGCAGATAGTTGTGAACAGCCTTGTGGGTGCTGGGAATTGAACACGAGTCCTCTGGAAGAGGAGCCAGTTCTTTTAACCACAGAGACATCTCTCCAGCCCCCATGGTATGACCTTCTACTGTAAAAAATGAAAGGAATGCTCAGTGTGGAGGGCAGAGCCCAGGCCTGGCTGGGATTTTTTTCTCTTTCTGCTTGGTAGGGAGGAGTATGTGAAGTGCTGTCTTTGAATGCACAGCCATCTGCCCACCACATGCAGAATTGACAGTGATATTGCAAGGGTGGGATTAGACTTGCTCTAATTTCAGAATTGAGAACTGAGGTTTCAACTGGGTTTCACTGAATTTTGGTCAGTTAAAAATAATTAATGGAAAACATTTTACTGTTAAAATCACAACATTCTTCGTGCAGTGCTTCTAAACGCTTTTATAAATCTTCCTAATGTGGTATATTTAGGCAAGCATTATCTTTGCTGGTATCTGAAGTGATTATCACTGGCTTGTGTTTAGAGAGTGCATTGTCCCTTATTGTCCCCATCACTGTTCCCATGGATCTGCAAGTGGCTACTTAGAAGGGCATCATTGTAGTGAAAGACTGAGTCTAGAATTAAGACCATGAGTATCATTATATGTACAGTCTTGTTTGTTTTAAGTTACAGATTTATAACTGAGAAATTACAAAATAATATAAGTGTAAGGTATCCATAATAGCAGACAGAATACCCAGGTACAGGTACTGCTTTAAGAAATTACTGCCATTGAAGGCTCTGTGCCACTCCTCTTAATCCCACCTCTTCCTTCTCCTTCGTGAGGTAACCTGAACTTTGTACTTTGTACTTTGTATTTTCTTTATACTTGGACCACATAGTTCATCTCAGTATAGATACTTTTTCCTTTGGAGAATGTTTGTTTCGTTGTGTGTGGTGGTTCTCAGCACTTGGGGGCTGAGGCTGGAGGACTGTCCTGGGGTTGAGGCCACCTGGTTTTGCAAATTGTACCCTTGATTAAAGAAAAGAAAAGTAGACTTAACTACTTTTTAATTAGTTTTTTTCTTGTATTTGATCTTCAGTATGAACTTTTCAGTTGCTATTTTTTTTAAGCTAAGATTAGAACTGTGCACACTGACTTTTGATGTGAATAATTTAGGATCTGTTTCTTTTTAATGTTAAAAAGTTTTGGTCAAGAACTATTCCAAAGCACAGAAGATGATGAAAAAGTTAAATCTGTTGCTTTTCTTCCTGGTCACTATCAGGTTTGGTGGGAAGTAGGGCAGTAGCTAAAAATCAAATTTATTTTTCTCACTTGTATAGCTCTTGTTTAGTATCATTTAGTGAGAAATCTTTTATCTGTTGAAACACCACCTTCAGCACACAAAAATCTGCATTTGTTTATTGTCTGTTTAAGCATCTTCTAATATATATATATTATATTATAGTGACCATTGGTAAGGTTATTTAAAAGCTAATCCAAAAGAGTAGTTCTTTTACTATTTAGACTTTAGTCTGTTTTTAATAATGAGGCCTTGCTATAGACTATTTTAAGTCCTATATATTTAGATTTTCTTGTCATTTTGGATAAGTTGTTGAGAGAGAGGTTTTCACTGGATCTCCTGAGTCTGGTAATGGTGGTAGATTAATTTCCTGGTCTACAGGATACAGTTACAACAAAATATAATTGTCTCTCATTTTCTTTTCCATTCTAGATTATTTATGTATGTGTGGGTTTGCTTGTGTGTATGTATGTTCACCACTTGCATGCTTGATGTCCATGAAGGTCAGAAGAGGGTGATGGGTCCTCCAGAACTGGAGTTATGGATAGCTATGATCCACTATGTGGGTGCTGGGAACTGAACTCAGGTACTCTGCAAGAGCAACAGTGTTCTTAACTTCTGAGCCACCTTTCCATCCCTGTCTCAGTTTCTGTAGCTGCAGGAACCCGGATGATTCTACTGATGCTTAAGTCCATTATGTGGAACAGTGTATTTGTGTGTGACCTGTGCATATCCTCTTTGATATGTACTAACTAGAGGTGGATGTAACTAACCACCTAGGTTAGTTATAATATCAAACAAAATCCTTATATCATATTGTTTAGGGGATAATGACAAGGAAAAAGTTTATGCATATTCAACATATTTTTCTTGATTCTTTCAGTCTGTGTTGGTTGAATCCACCAAGGTAGAACCTGTGGATATGGAGGCCCAGTGTACCACTGAAGGCTTACATAACAGAAATTTACTGTTCAAAGCCCTGGAAACTAGAAGCCTGACTGACATCCAGGTGTTGGCAGAATTGACTCCTGAAGACTGTGAAGCATCTGTTCCATCTCCTTCTCCTAGCTTCAGGAGGTTGCTGGCAATCTTTGACATTCTTTGGCTTTTAGACACATCATCTAATGTTTGTCTTCACCCCTTCACATGATGTTATCTCTGGGAGTGTGTCTGTGTTCAAATTTTTCCTTTTTACAAAGCAATAATCATTGGGTATGCCACACTCTTATTTGACATCATCTTAACTAATTACTTCTGCAGAAACCAAGTAAGGTCACATGCCAAGATACTTTAGGTTTAGGACTTCATTCAACATATATTATGTTAGTCAGCTGTCACTATAATAAAATATCCGAGATGACTAACTTATTTTGGCTTACAATTTTGGAGGTCCAGTCTATGATGAACTAACCCTGTTGCTTTGGGCCTCTGATGAGGTATCACATCATGGTGGGAGCGTATGGCAAACCTAAATTGCATATGCCATGACCAGAAAGCAAAGGGAAGAAGGGGAAAGAGGCCAAGATTCCATAACCTGGCCTTGTCACCAATAACATAAAACCCTTAATTTCTTAAAAATTCTGCTACTGCCCAATGCCTGTAACACGTGACTCTTTGGGAGATAGTCAAGGTCACAACCATAGCACTTTCCTTGCTTCTGTAGACAGTACAGCTACCTGAGGGAACAGGGTGGGTCTGGGTAGCAGTGGTTTAGAAACCACCGTTGTTTCAAACTGGGGCCAATGTGAGTGACTCTTGACTATTAAATGGGATTCTGCTATACACTGATCTTCATTGACTGAGAACCTGAAATTTATCAGAGAGAGAAGCCTTACAAAGATAGATGTTTCTGAGGCCTGAGGAAGAATGCCCTGTTAGAGTCTCTCAGAGTTGATGAAAAGTATTCTAAGCCCCAGGAAAAGAATAAAGATTCTGAGCTAAGGAAGAAACCTTAGATTCTCACCTCTGAGAATTGACTTAGGCTTTTTTAAAGTACAATTGTCCTCTCTATCCATGGGGTCTGTACATAGTGATTCAACTGACAGAAGATCAAAGTTATTAGATTTACATCTGCACTGAACAGGTGTATAGTCATTTACTCTGCAGTCAATATACTTTTTACATAGGATTTGCGTCATATTGCAAATTATAATGAATATAAAGATAATTCTTTCCCTTGCATGTATGCATGTGTTTGTATGTATTTCTCTCTCTGTGCATGTGTACATATGTTCATGGTTGTGTAATGGCAAGACAAGAGCCTCCAGTATCATGCTTAGGGAGGCCATCCATCTCCTTTGGGATAGAAGCTCTTACTGGCCTGGAACTCACCAATTAGGCTAGGCTGGCTGTTCAGTGAGCTTCAGGGATCCTCTGTCTGTGCCTTCCATGATGGGATTACAAATGCCAACTAGTATGTCTGGTGTTTTTACTTGGGTTCTGGGGGTTGAACTCAGTCTTTGTGCTTGTAAGGTGAGTACTTTATTGACTGAGCCATCTCTTCCCCATCCAAGATAGTTTGAAGTATATGAACAGGTGGGCATAGATGCAGCTATTATCTTATTTATTATAAGGGACTTGGTTTTGGATTTTGGTATACATGAGGCTCTTGGAACCAGTACCCCAAGTAGGAAGACTATGCTTAAGGCTTTGAGAGAATGGGAACCATTTTTGAATTTCCCTTCTAGAATCTTTAACTTCTCAAGCAAAGGAAGAAATAGAGACCGAAAACTGGAAATCAGTGAAGAGTGAAGATGTCCTCATGCGGGAGTACTGGAGAATGCTGTTTTGGAGACCCTTGCTAGAGACAGGTGTTACAGTCAGTGGAAACATATTGTATGTGAGCTATGCAAGGATTTAAAAGGTAGAAATACTAATGGAGTTCTTGAGTTTTCTAATTGATCACTAGTTTTTGAATTTCCAGAGTTTGATCACAAAAATCCCTTGTATATAATTTAAAAGCTATTTGTATTTGGACACTACTGAATAACTGAAATTATTTTTCTGGTGATTGTGTTTGATTTCCCAAGTAGACAGTGATTTCATTTGTAATTGATCATTTTTAATGCTGTTTATATTGCCTTTTATGTAGCAATGGCTAACTCCTTTAGAATGTCATTGAATAACAAGCACCATAACTGTTGGTAGCCTTTTCCTGTCCTAAGCTGATTGGACTGCCTTTAGTCCAGTCATTATTTATACCATTTTTTTGTTTTAACTTCTTTTTTCCTGCTTAATGGTTCTCAATCTGTAAGTTGCAACCCCCAAAAGACCATTGGAAAAAATTTATGTTTATATTATGATTCACAATAGTTACAAATTACAGTTATGAAGTAGCAATGGAATAATTTTATGGTTGGGGTTACCATAACATGAGGAACCATATTAAAGGGTCATAGCATTAGGAAGGCTGAGAACCATTACTCTATGTAGTCCTTGCTGTCCTGGAACTCACTATGTAGACCAAGCAGATCTTGAACTCATGGAGAGCCACTTGCCTCTGCCTCTCCAGTGCTGGGATTGAAGGCATGTGCCACCACACCTGGCAATCTTTTTTCTTCTTAAAGTTCATGTTTAAGTTAAACCTTTGGTTTTGAGATATTTGTAGAATCAGACACTGTTGTTGTAGGCTGCTTGTTTTTCCTGGCTGCTCAGCCCCGAAATAACCACACAGAAATTGAATTAATTAAATCACTGCTTGGCCCATCAGCTCTAGCTTCTTTTTGGCTACCTCTTACATCCTTAAATTAACCCATTTCTATTAAGGTGTGTATCATCACATGGCTGTGGCTTATCGGCAAGTTTCTGTCCAGCATCTGTCTCTGGTGAAGGCTCCATGACATCTCTCTGACTTCGCCTTCTTTTTCCTAGCATTCAGTTTAGTTTTCCCCGCCCAGCTCCGTTCTGCCCTGCTATAGGCTCAAAGCAGTTTTCTTTATTCATTAATGGTAATCACAGCATACAGAGGGGAATCTCACATCACCTCCCCATTTCTGTCTAAATGAAAAGGGAGGTTTTAATTTTAACATAGTAAAATTACATATAAAAAACAGGTATCAAGGAAGAATTACAGTTACAATATTTATATCTACTTTGTCTTTTATCATAACTAAGGAAAACTATAATTGTAACTATCTATCTTCATCTCCATCAAAGACTCCAGAAGGGTATATTATTACCTAAGTAAACAGGAAGTGCATTATAAGCAACTTCCAAAACTCTAGAATTGATAGAGACATCTTGCTGCCTGGACAGTCACAGTTGTAAGAAACAATAGAGACTGTAGTAGATTATCATAGCCAGGACATCTCAGCCACTCTCTTCCTGTTTTGCCATGTCCTGGTGCTCTCTCTTGCTGTTTTCCCAGTTTCACTTGTACTCATTAATGTGTGTGTGTGTGTGTGTGTGTGTGTGTGTGAATTGTACATCTGTGGGTTTGTGTGATCATTACCACACTAGAGATGCAGAAGAATCTGTCACCAAGATCACTCACATTGCCCTTTCATAGCCTTAGCCATGTCTGCCCCTCCCTGGCCTGGGCACCACTCAACTCTTTTCTATACTTTTGTCATTTCAGGGGTGCTACATAAATGGAGTCACAGAGCACATAACTTCTGGGATTTCTTTTTCTTGGTATCATCCCTTTGAGCTTCATTCCAGTTGTGTGTATCAGTAGTTCATACCTTTTTTTATTGATGAGTAGTATTCTGCCACATGATCATTCTGTTGAAGGGTTGTTCTGCTTTTGCCTATTTGAATGAAGCTGCTCTGAGCATTCATGTGCAAACATAATTATTCATTTATTTGGTATAAATGCTCAAAGTGCACACGCATGCATTTGGATTCTCCTGTGGTCAACATTTATTCTCTGTTTCTGCTCTGTGTGTCTTTCCTTATTCACAAAGACACACACACACACACACAATACAGTTTCCCCCCTTAAATGCTTGTGAGTGAACTGCATAAACCATTACCTCCAAATATTTCAGTGAGTGTTTGCAAGAGTAAAGACATTTTCTTACATAGGCACAGATATGATTAGTTTAATTTAACATGGATACTACTTCTGCCAGATCCGTTGTCTCCTACACTTTTATCAGCTGATACTATGGTCTCTTTGTATCTTTTCTCACTTTCCATTTTAGTATAGTATATTATCTTATGGACTACTCACTACAGCTTCATTTTATTCCTATTGGCTCATTTAGGTGATGGAACCAAGGTGAAGAAAGGTGAGATGCTTTGTCCAAGTCTCAGCTCCTAAGAGAAAAGAGACTGGATTTGACTGGTGTTTTGACTCTCAGGGTCTCTTAACTGCTGAGCTGTGTGGTCTTCATTAGCTCATAGTAGCAATGTTTGGCCTTCCAGAAACTGATGTTTTAATTTTTTTATGTTGTTGGAGTAAACAAGTGTTACTTTGAGAGTTTCTATCCATTTTGTGATCATTAGCTATTTTATCTCTTTCAAGTGGCGCTAACAGCCTGTTTGCATCTGATTAGTGTTTTATGTTACTATAGGAAGTAGTGAGCATTTTAAATGAACTCTGAGCTTGGGGAAGTCCTTAGAGCTAGGCAGTTTCCTCAATTTTTTTTAGGGCTTCTCTGTGTAACAGCACCAGCTGTCCTGTGCGCTTTGAACTTACAGAGATCCACTTGCTTCTGCCTCCTGGATGCTGGGATTAAAGGTGTGCTACCACTGCCTGGCAGTTTCTTGAATTCTAATTCTCATCTTTACAATTGTCTCACAGTCTTGGGTTTCTGCTTCTTGTCATCTAAATATTGTCCTCTGTCACTTCAACTGCCCCTGCTCCCTGTAGAGTTTTAGTCCTCGTTTGTTTTCTGTAAGTTATCTGCATTCTTGCCAATGCCATCTCCTCTTTGTACAGTCAATTTAGCCTGATGTTTCGACTATAAAAGTCACAAGAAGAGACCATTGGGAGAAACCTCAAAAGATGCCTCTTAGTTGATTTCATAGTCAGCTGTACAGTCTGGTTATATAGTAGGAGGGTGTGTATGGGAGGACGTGTGTGTAGCATGTAAATAAATGAAAGATGTGTTTGCACCAATCATAGTGTGGTGTCCAGTTCCAGCAACCATAGGCCCTGTATAGGAACCAGTCAGTCACAAGTTCCACATTGCATGTTTACTTACTTCTTGCTGAGTTACTGAGGAGTAACTTGAGTGAGAATAGCTTCAAGGTTATCTACAGGTTATGAAATCTTGCCTTGACTGGAATGTGCCTTCCAAGGCCAGTGTAGGCTGTCTGGAGCAGTTGTGACTGGAGGAAGGCCTCCTGGAGCTAGAGCCTCGGCTTCAGCTGCAGTGTTCCTGGCAGCTGGCATGTTTTCAGAGAGATAAAGTATCTAAAGTAGTTAGGCTGCCTTGAGGTCAGTCTAGCCAGTTTTCAAAGCAGAGGCTGCAGGGCTGATGGTCCCTAACTCTGTCTACCTCTGTTCAAAGCCTTGAATAGTCCTGTAGTCTGTCTATCTCCAGTCAAAGCCTTGAATAGTCCTGCAGTCTATCTCCAGTCAAAGCCTTGAATAGTCCTGCAGTCTGTCAATCTCCAGTCAAAGCCTTGAATAGTCCACTCTCAGAAGTTTCAGTGCTTTGCTTATTTACAGGGAAAAAAATGGGCATTTATAATAGAGTTAAAGCTCAACACAAAACCAGTGTTCTTGAAGCATTTAGCAGTCCTTGAAAAGCAGTTAGCAGGCTTAACAGCTTCTAGTCCTTGTCTCAGGGCCCTACAGAGTTTGGTCCCTTTGATCTCAGTGGTAGTTTTTATCTGGGAAATGTGGAAAAGCTGCCAATCATAGGGTCACCGTCTTCCAAGCTCACATTGAAGAGTGTAAATGTAGAAAATAATTTCTTCACAGAAATCCTAGATTCAGGATTGGTTTTGCTGGGCCTCTCAGGTCCATCCCTACAAGCTGGACAGACCAGGTTGACTTGGGGGCCATAAGCTGCTCACATCTTACTTTAAGTCTGAACTTAGTTCTGTAGGCTGTTTATTGTTCAGAATTTTGTGTCTTCCATTCCCCTTGTTTCTTGAATGATACTAGATTTTTTTCCTCTGACTTTGGGTATTTTGAGGTGTAGTTGTTTGTGACTTTGTATGTCTTCTTCTAGGAATGCTGTCCAAGACATGATACAGACCTTATGTTGTAGGCCAGAATGGGGCTGAGTCTGTAAGTAGGAATTTCCAGATGTTTTTAGTGGCAGCCCTGAGAGTGTTATAGTTATTATAGCAACATTTTAGCAAGGACAAAGTAATGATCTGGCTGACCTTAACAAAACCAACTTTTGTTGTTACTTGCCTCACAGAAGCCAGCTTGATAGTAATACTTTGTGTCAAATTTAAAGAACATTTTGACAAACACTGGCATTTTATTTGAAATGATATGAACCTAGGGAAAACTAATTTCAATTCTTGTATGTTTTAGTCATTTTGTTCAGAAGATTGTAGGTTATGGAAGTCACATAGTTTTTCCAGATTGTCATGGTAAAACTGTCCGTGTAGGCAGGCTTTGCAGTCCTCTTTATTTTTAGATGATGGCAGTGATTACTACTGAAATGATGCCTATGGCTGGTAATGAGTTACTTTTCAGCTTTCATTAGGTACCTGTTTCTCTATCACACCATGAAGTTGGGATTGTTCCTATGGTATACCCGCTTCATCCAGTTTATAGTTTATGTACCTAACGGCCTTAAGTCTTTTTCTTTTATGTACACACGTGCATGTGCCTGAGTGTGTGTGCGTGCATACATGTATGCATGTAAACGTGTGTATGTGTGTGTGTGTGTATGTAGCAGCAGGAGGACCACGCCAGGTGTTGGTGGTGCACGCCTTTATTCCCAGCAGAGGCAGGCGGATCTCTGTGAGTTCAAGGACAGCCTGGTCTACAAGAGTTAGTTCCAGGACAGGCTCCAAAGCTACAGAG
>LOEQ01004061.1:63594-75713 GCA_001685075.1 Bramus lutescens
AAAAAGCAGGAGGGTCATTTCAGGTATCTTTCTTGGGGGATAGGGTCTTCTTGGTCTGGAGTTTTCCCAATTAGTGAACCCCAGGAATCCTCCTGTCTTAGCCTCTGTATCACTGGGATTTTTATGGTTTATGAGAATTGGACTCGGGTCTCTATGCTTCCAGAATAAGTACTTTACAGATGACCCCCTCAACCTAATAGATGTAGCTGTTACTGAGTTGATTTCTAAATAGGATATTTTGACATTATGTCTGGATCTGGTGGTATAGGCCTATACCCCAACCTACCCAGGAGACTGCAGAAGGAGAATTGCAGTTCAAGGCCAGCCATAGTGGGCAACTTAGGGACACTCTATTAAAACAAAAATACTGAAGAAAAAGGACTGATGATGTAGTTCAGTAGCAGGTCACTTGTTTAGCATGCATGAGGCTTTGAGTTAAGTTTCCAATACCAATACCACAAAGACAGATAGACAGTAAGAATTTTGATTTTGTAACCCAAAATTGAGCTTTTTGGTTTTTTTTTTAGAAAAAGGAGATTTAAGAGTTTTCTTATTAATTTATTATAATTTAAGATGTGAATGCTTGTTTAGAAGTAGATGAAACTTATTAACTATTAATTATTTTGTAGTTGATGAACCTGATAGTAAATATACAGATGATCATCCAAATATTTCCTCCCCTACCCTTTTTTTCTTGACCCTAGTTCTCAACTTTGTAGCCTAGACTGTCTTGGAACTCACTATGTAGCCCAGGCTGCCAAACTTACAGCAGTCTTTGCTCAGCCTCCCAAGTGTTGGGATTATGGGCATGAACCACTGTGCCTTATGTGAATGTGTATTTTAAAAAAATTCCAAATTATTGTTTTTGTATATATGTGGTGTCTTTTTTTTTTAGGGTTTCTACTGCTGTGATGAAACAGACAAAATAATTCAAGGAGGAAAGGGTTTATTTTACTTAAACTTCTTGTAAGTGTAAAACTTGTTGTAGTTGTGGCAATTCTGGTTTTTCTCAGGAAGGATGACTTGTGTATTGGTACATGACTATTTATTTTGTGTTCTTATTTGCATGTTTTCTGGATTTCAACATTGCCTTAGGTATGCTAGCTCTCTGTAAAAGAGGATAGGACCTGTCCAGTGTAGACCAAACCTTAAAGTTTTGTTTCTAACTTTTCAAACAAGATAATTAGAAGACAGAGCTGGGCTGGGGCAGTAAAGAGAGATAAAGAAGGGGTGTCACTAGGTTTCAACTGTAACATATATAACTATATGTAGTTTTTAAAACTTTTATGAAAAACTTTACACACAGAGAGACAGTGTATTGCCCCCCCCCATTATAGGTCCTCAAAAGTCAATCCTTGGGGTATATTTGCCTTACCCACCTTTAAAACCTTCCTTCCATTTGCAGACACACTATAACACACACATCCCTAACATCATTTAGAAGCAGCACACACATTCAAAATTTCATTCTGCAATGTGAATATTTTTATATGTACACAATGCTGTTGCTGTACCTAGTACAAAGTTGGTTATTCTCTGCTGCTCTTGGTTATTTCTTTCTACTATAGAAAGCTTATCAATGAGTTTTCTATGTTCTTTGAACATGCAGAGACTGTTCCTCCTTTGGTCTTATGCCTTCTGCCCAGAAGGCTATGCTCTGAGACATTCACACAGTGGACTTAGTTCTAGTATAACTTTCTCTAAACAGGTGTTTCTTAATAATCATCACATTAAAGAGTAGGGTCCTCTTTCCCTATCATGTTCCCTGGTTATATGTGCAGTGTGTCATCATTCTAGATTGAAGTACTGTGAAAACGGGATGTGGTTGGCCATGCTTATTGCTATCCATCCAGGATCTGAAGAAGGCATAATGTGTAGTAATAAATAGTTATAAACTTGACATTAATAATGAGTGATTCCAAAATTTGCTTAGTGTTTTATAAGTATTTTCCTACTACTGATTTCTATCCCACAGCCTTGCTACTCTCAGGATCTATAGCAAACAGCTGTGTTAGTAGAAAGTACTGGGTTGTTGTCCCTTTCAGTACATTTGATCTTCTAAATCCTTGAAGTACTTTGTAAGATATAAATGAGTAAAGTCACTTCTGACACATTAAGAGAATGTGTTTTACGACATAACTCTCATTTGAGATTACTTTTATTTGAACTTAGACCTAATAAATCTGTTTGGTTTATGTGTAAAAGGATGGAATGATTTTAGCCCACATATCCTTTAGCTGATTATCTGGATAGTTTATTGCATTATATATTCCATGCTGAAAATTGTTATATTGTCAGTTGTTGGGAATATTGTTTAGCATGAGAAAAATGTAAAGTAGATATGACTCTAAAGATGGGTTCTTTAAAAAATGTCACAGAGGGGCTGGAGCTACGGCACAGCAGTAAAGAGCACCTGCTGCTCTTCCAGAGAACCTGGGTTTAATTCCTAGTACCTCCATGTCAGTTCACAGCCACCTGTAATTCTAGTTCCAGGGGATATTCTGACATCCTCTTTGGTGTCTGCAGGTACCAGGCATACTCATGATGCACAAACACACATGCAGGCAAAGCACCCACATACATAAAATAAAAATTAAAAAATGTAGAATTGCCTGGAGATGGTAGCACATGCCTTTAATCCCAGCACACAGGAGGCAGAGGCTGGTGGATCTCTGTGAGTTCAAAGCCAACCTGGTCTACAGAATGAATTCCAGAACAGGTTCCAAAGCTATACAGAGAAACCCTGTCTCGAAAAACTTAAAAAAAATGTTGAATTACAAAGGCATAGTATATAATGGTCCTATGTTTGTTCTTCAGCACTAAAAAGAAAGGCAGGCAGGAAAGAGGAAAGAATTTGTAGGCCTACAGGGAAGATTTAAGATTAGGGGCTGATAAAATGCCTCAGTGGCAAAAGCACTTTCTGCTAAGCTTGATGACCTGAGTTCAATCCCTTGGACCCATATGGAAGAAGGAGAGAACTAACTTCTGTAGTTGTCCTCTCATCTCTACACATCTGGTGTGACGCAAGTTAGACACACACACACACACACACACACACACGATGAAAAAAGAATGGTACAAAGGAGAAGCAATTTTTCTACCAAGTGAAATTCAGCTTTATTCTCAGCCCCAGTCTGTCATATTTGTGCTTTCTTACTCTAGCCTTAGACGTGCCAATTTCCTAAAGAGATGGTTCCTGTTAATATGTTAGATCTGGGTACTAACTAAAGTCATTGCTGTTGGCTACCATTGATTCTAGGCTCTCAATCCGTAGATTTGATGGTTTGGATGAGAATGGCTCCCACAGGCACATGTGTTTGAATATTTGCTCCCTGTTGGTAGAACTGTTTGTGAAGGATTAGATGGTGTAGCCTTGTTGGAGGTGTGTCAATGGGGGCAGACTTTGAGGTTTCAAAAGACTTGTGCCATTTCTGCTCTCTGCTTCTTGCCTGTAGATCTTGATGTGAACTCTTAGCTGTTGCTCCAGCTTCACTGTCATTATGCCTTCACTCCTCCAGTATAGACTGTAACCCTCCAGAACCACAAAAACAGTAAAAAGCTTACTTTTGTAAGTTGCTTTGGTCATGTTATCTTATTACAGCCATAGAGTGATTAATACTACACATATAGGCAATAGAAGAATATATGCATAGATAACTTTTATGTTTTTATGTATCAATAGACATGTTTCTATTTCTATAACTATTTTAAACCATCAAGTTATACTATATCTAATTCTCTTGCTATTTTTATTTTTTATACTTCTATATTTATAATTTCTTCAGCATTGACAAACCTAATTTTTATTAGCCACAAATTTTTACTTACTTGTTTATTCCTAGAATATAGAGACCGTCTTAGAATTGCTAGTATTCTTCTGTTTTATACTAGTTGTGAAAAAAATCTAGTAACTGGAATTTAACATTTATGTATAGTACTTTTTTGTTTTCATCCTTTTACTTTAGCTAAAGATTATGCTCAGAATCTTCTTGAAGCCGGGCAAGATAAGGCACACTTGTATTAGCACTCTGGAGGCTGAGGTAGCAAGAGTACACATTCCAGATTAGCCTGGGCTATATAGCAAGACCGTCTCTCAAAAAACAAACAGAAAATAAAAAGAGTACTTGAGTCAGTATGTAATCTAAACTTTGACTTCTCTCTGCTGCCTCTAGGGATTTACTTTTTTAAACTGACAAATAAAAAAATGTACATAATTTATGCTATAAATATAATGTTTTGATATTTGCATCCATGGCGGTATTACTGAATCATCTATGTATTACCATACATACCTATTTTTTGTATTGATATTGTCTGAAAATCATCAGTTTTCAAATGGGCAACATATAATTAGCATAAAACAGAACTCTTGAACTTAGAGCTTTGATTTAACTGAAATCTTGTATCCTCTGACCATTGTCTCCCCTGTACTTCTCACTTCTTTAGTCCCTAGTGACCATTATTTGATTTGCTACTTTGGGAAGTTCAGCTCTTAGATTCCTTGT
Organism: Bramus lutescens; assembly: GCA_001685075.1. Lineage (NCBI taxonomy): Eukaryota > Metazoa > Chordata > Mammalia > Rodentia > Cricetidae > Bramus > Bramus lutescens. Next base: position 68,100 of record LOEQ01004061.1, read on the forward strand.
ATATGTGAGATAATAGGAAATTTATCTTTCTGTGCCGTTTTAGTTAGCACAGTGTCCTCTAGGTTCATCCATTCACAACTGACAGGATCCTCCTACCCCTGCTTTAAAGCCCCTATAGTATTCCATTGTATCAATCCCACATTCTCTTTACTATTTGTGTACTAATGGGTGCTTAGGCTGATTTCATATTTTGATTTTGGTAATAAAGCAGCAGTGTCCATGGGAGTGTAGATGTCTTTTATACGTGGTAGTTCCATTTTCTTGGGGGTATGTGTGTAGAAGTAGAATTGCTGGCTCATAGGATAGCATAGTTCTATTTTTAAAAAAACTGAGAAGCTTCCACATTACTTTCCCGAATAACTGTAAAATTCATGTTTCTATTAGTTGTATAATTATCTTTTTTCGTCTTTTACCAACACTCGATACCCTTTGTCATTCTGCTCACAGCCAATCTAACAGCTGTGGGATGGTTTTTCATGGCAGTTTTCATTTGTGTTTCCTTGGTGACATTGGTGTTCATACACTTGCTGGACCGCTCTGTGTCTGCCTTTGAGAAATGTCTATTTAGATACTGCTGCACATTAAAAACCGTGTACCTTTTTTCTGTGCTGTGAAGTGAGTTGATTCAGTTCCATATAGACTTTGTATATTTATGCCAGATAAGTTGAATGGTTTGCAGATGCATTTTCCAGCTCCACAGCTTGAATCTTCAGACTACAGGATGCTTCCTTTGCTGTGCAGAGATTCGTGAGTTTGATGTAATAGTCTGTAGTTTTGTTCTTTTGCTCTTGCTATCTGTGCTTTAGGGTTTGTAGATCAAAAAGAGCAGCAGCAGAAGCCAAAACTTTGCCCCAGATCAGTGTCACAGAGCTCTACTCCTTTTCTTTCTACACATGGTATTATTATACTTACAGGACTTAATTTAAGTCTGTAATAATTTTGAGTCGAGTTCTTAAGAGTCCTAACTTCATGCTATGTACATGGGATTCTCTTTTCCTAGTACTGTTTATTAGACTATCCTTTTCCTATTGTGTCTTTTTGGCATTTTTGTTGAAAATCATTGTTTATAAATGTGGTTGTTTGTTTCCGAGCTCCTCTTTTTCACTGACCTGCGTGTCTCCGTGACAGAACCACGCTGCTTTGGTTACTACAGATTTGCGATATACTTTGATTTTTAATTTTATTATATTTATTTGTGTGTGTGTGTGTACCTATGTGTGTGTGTGATTGGGTTATGGTCCCATTATGCTAAGAATAGGAGGCAGCCCAAGCCAACTCAGGCATTCTGCTTTGCATTAGACAGTCAGTAGCTACTTGGATAGCAGACACTAGTGCCAACCATCTTTCACTTGACACTATTGTAATATAACTGTTGTCTTCAGAGGCCGTCCTCATGTCTACTGTATTGTTGCTATGCTGAGATCTCTTTCCTCTGTCATCACAGAAAATTCTTTGTACTTCTTTAGTGCTAGATCCATTGAATCTTGGGTCACCATCATTCTTAGTTAACTGTATTGTTTTGGTAGGAAATATCCTTTAGCTTGGTAAGAATATGAAGTCTTAAAAAAAAAAGAATGTGAGGTCTTTGAAGCCTGCGCATCTGAAGATGTCTTTTTTCTATCTCTATACTTTATTAGTTTCATGAAGTATATGAGTAATTGTAAGTTTGAATAATTTCCCTTAACTGTTTACCATTCTGTTGAGGTAGAGTTTGCATACACTAGATAGTTCCAGTGCTTACATTTCTTCCTAAAGAGCCAGTGTAACTTCTGTTGAGCTCACAGAGCTCCTGGTGTTATTTCTTGGAGTATTTTCTGCTGGTTGGACTTTCTCCCTCACCTCTAAGTGCTTCCTAGCTTGCCATTATTCTTGAAAGATATTTTACTGCATATAGAATTCAAGGTTAATGGCTTTTTTGTTTCAGGATTTTAAAGGTGTTTTCCATTGTCTCTGACTGTCATGGAAGAAGATTATATAAAACTAAAATAAATCTGCCATTCACAGTGTTGTTCCCAAGTCCCTGTGCTGTATGCCACATGCCATGTGCCCTTTCCCTTTGCTTTGCAATGGGCTTCTTTGACTGGTTTTCAGCAGCTTGTTCATGATAGAGTAGGTATAGTTTCATTGGAGACTTTATTTTTAGGAATCACAGATCTTCTTGAATCTGTATGTCTTTTGCCAAATCTGTATTAAGTCACTATTCAATTTTGAGGGAACTTCCCCTCCATCTCTTGGAACTCCAGTTATCCTTATATTTGAGCTCTTGATGCTTAGTTCATCTTTGTGGTTCAGTTTTATTTCTGCTTTTCAGTTTGTATGATTTTTGTTAGTGAAGTTCATAGATTCTTTTATTCTTTTTTATTTTTCTATCGCACTCACCTATCAAATCTTTTATTTCACATAGTGTAGAAATTAATTAAAAATTACATTTTAATTTTTTAAAAATTTATTAGATTTTTAAAAAATACCAATCCAAGTTGCCACTCCTTCCCCTCCTCCCATTACCTCCACACACCTTCCTACCCCACCCCCATCCAGTCCTCAGAGAGGGTAAGGCACATTGCTTTGGGGAAGGTCCAAGACCCTCCCTACTATATCTAGGCTGAGCAAGGTATACAGCTAAAGAGAATAGGATCCCAAAAAGCCAGTACATGCAGTAGGGATAAATCCTGGTGNTGCTTTGGGGAAGGTCCAAGACCCTCCCTACTATATCTAGGCTGAGCAAGGTATACAGCTAAAGAGAATAGGATCCCAAAAAGCCAGTACATGCAGTAGGGATAAATCCTGGTGCCACTGCCAGTGGCCCCTCAGTCTGCTTCAGCAATTCAACTGTCATCCACATTCAGAAGGACTAGTTTGTTCCTATGCTTGTTCCTTCCCAGTCTGGCTGGAGTTGGTGAGCTCCCATTAGCTCAGGTAGACTGTTTCAGTGGGTGTTCCCATCATGGTCTTGACCTCTTTGCTCATATTCTCACTCCTTCCACTCTTCAACTGGACTTTGAGAGTTCAGTCCAGAAGCTAAGTAATAAGGTGAACCCAAAGAAAAACATATATAGATTTACCTGGAAATTGGAAACAGGCAAGATCGCCTGACAAAGTTGGGAGCATGGGGTGGGGGGAGAAAGGAGGGTAGAAGAGGAAGAGGAGGGAAGAAGGGGAGGGTTAAGGAGAACTTGGGGAATGGGATAGTTGAGATGGAGGAAGGACAGAGACGAGAGTAAAGAAAGAGATATCTTTATTGAGGAAGCCATTATAGGGTTAGAAGAAACCTGGCTCTAGAGAAATTCCCTGGAATCCCACAAAGATGACCCCCATTAAGACCCTAAGCAATAGAGAAGAGGGGGCCCTATCTTGACTTGTCCTGTAGTCAGACTGATGAAAAGCTTAAATATCACCAAAGAACCTTCATTCAGCAACTGATGGAATCAGATACAGAGACTCACATCTTAATTTTTTGAGATCTCTTATTTTTTTGTCATTTCAAGTGTCTTTTACCTCAGTGAGCATAGCTGTCATAGCTGATTTAAAGTTCTAACTTGTAATCATAAGCTCTGAGTTATTTGAGAGTGACTGTGTTAACTTTTCCCCGTTAGAATGGATCATATTTTCTGCGTTCTATGTATGTCATATATTTTTAGATTTTGGTGTTTTTATTATTATTTTTTTTTAAGAGACAGGATCTTAATTGTTTTTCCCAGACTACTCTTGAGCTTCTTGGTTGAAGGTATTCTCAGTCTCCTTCGTAGCTGGGACTATAGGTACACGCCACTGTGCCTAGCTTGGATTGTATGCTAAATATAGTTAGTACTATCTTGTGTAGCTCTGAATTCTTTTTAGTTTTTCCTGAGAGGCCTGGAGTTTTAATTTTATTGGTGGTGCCCAAACACCCTGCCCTGCTGTTTTAGCTTTAGATTGTCTTGTCTTCTATAAGAGATGGCTTAAATCTTGGTTCACATTTTTCAGTCTTTGTGATACTACCTTGAGTTTTTCCTACAATTACAAAGTTACGGGGTCAACGGAGACTAAGGTGGTGTTCCTTGAAGCACAATTAATAAAAACTCAGGATCAGAAATTGGGGTTCAATCTGAAGATCCAAAAAGCAAAGCAGCCAGCTACTGGCTCTTACCTCACCTCAGTCTGAAATGGTGATCCTGCTTCCTGAAATCTCAGAATGAGACTGTCTGTTGAGAGCTGTTTCCTTCCATTTTATAATTCTCTCTAGGGCTGGGATTAAAGGCATGTACCACTGTCATTAAAGACATGCACTGCCAAGTTTCTATGGCAACTAGTGTGGCTATTGGGATTAAAAGTGTTTGTCATTATGGCTACTGAGATTAAAGGTGTGTGCTACCGTAATAAGGCTGACCAGTGGGACTGTTTTAGTCTCAGATCTTCAGGCTGTCGTTATTTATTAAAATATAATTGAAATGCCACTATAGTTCCTAGAGACTAAAAGACTTTTGTGTTCCGTTGTGCTCTCTTCTGGAGTGCCACTCTAGTACCAGATGCTTTAACAGATTGGTGCTGCCAGACAGTCTGTCTCTCTCTCTTTATTCTTTAGAATTTATGGATAGTTGTTTCTGCCTCCAGCCCCCAGAGTTTGTATTTATAACCTAACTTATTTTAAAGTCACTTTTAGGCTTTGATGTTAAGTGTGAATGAGCTCTTTCATTAGGAGTTCACCTGGTGTGATATTGAAAAGCTCTTAGAGGTGAGACTGGGAAAGTATGTTAGGGTGCACAGTTGCAGTCAGTGAGGAAGTGTGAAGGGTTAGAAAGACCTGTCCTCAAAATAGCTTTCATGTTTTAGTTAAAACACGAATTGTTGAAGGAGAGGTTAATGATTGAGAGCTCTATTAAGAAACTTCTGTCATCTTTATGCCACACTAATGCAACGACCTGAATTTAGACAGTTAAAATCTAGCTGGAAAGGAAGAAATCTATTTAGGAACATTGTGAAATTAGAGTAGACAGAATTTGGTAATACGGTAATGGAGGGAAACAATGAGACAACTACTGTTTGCTGCTGAAGGATGATAATGATGTCATTAATCTGGATGCAGTACACAGGTGGAAAATTTAGTTTGAGGAGAATAATAAATTGAATTAGAAACATGTCACATTCTTAGTGCTTGCCAGTATTACTCAGCAGGAAGTTGGAAAATCAGAGAGCTTTGGAGAGCAGGGTTAGAGAAAGAGATTTAATGCTCTGAGAGAGAAGTGAGACAACCTTAGGACTAGAACCTTGTGTGTGTGGTAGAAATCTCAGAGGTAGATGAAGGAAGAGGACTCAGCAGGAAACCTGAGAACTATAGAGTCAAACTGAAGAGTCAGGAGACTGATGGACATTGGAGGCCAAGGGTGAAACATTTGTACTCAAAGGGTAACCTGCATTCACATTAAACAACAAAGCCAAAACAAACAACAAAACACCCCCAACTAACCTCAGAATAAAAACCTTTCCCAACATTTGAGTCTATGTTAGCATTTAAATAATGAATATTTTACTTCCCAGTAATTCCAAAAGCTTTGTTTTATTATAGTGATAAATACAAAAATCATGTTACAACAGGAGTAAAGAGCATGCGAAGGGGATGTAGAGGCTGTGACTGGAGACTGTATTGTTAAACTGTCAGGGATGAGAATGAGAGGCATGACATAGTTGCTAGCAACTTGAAATGGGTATGTGGGCAGCAGGCCCAAGCCCAGGTTTTAAGTGTGAGCTGTTGGGAAGGCATCTATGGAGAGAGAGGTAGTTGTGACATTCTAGAGTAGACAGAGGATGAAGATGAACAAACAGGAAATTAGATTTACATATGCAGGGCATTTTTGCCTCTAGTATAGGAGAGCGAGGACAACACGTGTGGAGAAGAGTCTGTCTATGTAGGAGGAGTTGGGAGTTAAGATACTGAGATTGACAATGGCGAGTTTGATGCTTGCATTTTCAGTTATGGCACAGAAAATAGTTGGAGATAAATCTTCCTTTAGACATCATCTAGAAAAGCCAGGCTTCCTACTCTTTAACATATTTTCAAAATGTACTTGAGACATGATAGGAGAGGTTACCTAAAAGGATAAAAATGGAGAAATGAGACTGTTATTTGGGACTGTTTTACTCCAGTGAATATTTGCTGAAAAACTGAGCAGTGCATTGACAGCCTCTTAGAGTTAGAGGACTAGGGGTTATAATTCTACCATGAATGCAGCTATAAATGCCTTTTTCTTGGGTACTTGACTGAAACAAATTCAAATCTTATTTGGAATATGATAATTTTAGCATAGGCATCTAATTATTATATAAAGATTATATAAGCATGCCCTGTTTAGAATATGATCAGATAACATGAACAAAATGAAGCAGAAGCAACAGAACTTACTGTATCAATGGGGACTTCTGATATTGCAGTTTTTAGGAGCTGACTTTAGTGTGTCTGTGCTTACCTTATTTGAAAAGGTAAAAGGCAAGCTTTAACATTTTTAGTAGCGATGTTAGAATTTTAAAAAGTGTGGTAGATAAGATGTTTCAGTGGGTAAAGACAATTGCCACCAAACCTGATAACCCAAGTGTGATCGTCAGAATCATGGTGGAAGGAGAGAATTGACTCCCATGAGTTGTCCTCTGACCTCTACAGTGCTATGGCATATTCTCATCCCTTCATTAAATAAATAAATGTAAAAAAAACCCTTAAAAATGAAGTGAAAATATTAGTCTTAAAAATGTAACTGAAGTTAGGATATGAATGAATGGGCTTAGTAGAAGATTAAATAGATCTGAAGAGAGGGGCAGTGAAGTGGTAAACATCAGAGAAGAGGATGGAAAACACTGGAGAGCTTGAGGGAGGCAGAGATAATTGGGAAAAAAGTTTATAATTGGAGTCCTAGATAGGGTTGAAATGGATAGAATTAATATCTGAAAAGAGGATAATGAAAACTTTTCCCAAAGTGATGAAAATTATCAAGCAATGGATTCAAAAAATTCTATTAACTCCCCAAGTAGTATGAAAAGAAGTCCATTTCTTGAATATTATGGTAGGTCTACAGAATACCAAAGATAAAAAGTTTTTGAAGTGCCAGGGATGGGGAAGAGCATGCTTTCAAAAGAATTAAGAGACCCAACAGCTGACTTCTTGACAGAAACATAGGAGTTTATAAGACAACAGAATGGCATCTTAGGTTCTGAATCTATTTGATAGTCTAGAATTCTGAATCTTGCCAAAGCATCTCATGGAACAAAGATTACATACAAATGTTCACACTTGTTCAAAAGACATGACTAGTGGCTGTTGTAATGGACAGCATAGATAAGCAAATTTCCATCACTGCAGAAACATACTGTTCTTAAAGCTATTTGCAAATGAAGCAGCTGGGCATGTAACTCAATGGTACATGTGTGACATGCACAAACCCTGAACTTCAGTCCTCACTCAGCACAACAAAAGACCAGATAGCATGAGAGTCTTGGATCACCTATGCCCTTATACAGATGTTAGATAAATTGCCAGATTCCTACAGAAAAATAGATTAACAATACTGGCCTAAGAATAAAGTTTTAAGTCTCTTGCCAACCCTAAAATGGCTCCTTAATTAAGATATATACTTCTCTGCTCCCATATCC
>LOEQ01004061.1:78308-105458 GCA_001685075.1 Bramus lutescens
GGGTGGAGTAGACAGAACAGAATGCTGGGAGAAAGAAAGCCAAGTCAGGCACACGCCATGACTCTCCTCTCCAAGGGAGAGGCATGAAGCTCCGGCCCAAGATGGACATGGGTTAGAATCTTCCTGGTAAACCGCCACTTCGTGGTGGTACACAGATTATTAGAAATGGGTTGGGCAAGATGGGAGAGTTAGCCAAGAAGAGGCTAGATATAATGGGCCAGGCAGTGCTTAAATGAATACAATTTGTGTGTTGTTTTTTTCGGGGTATAAGCTAGCCATGCAGTAGCTGGGCCGGACGAAAAGCAGGCCTGCTCCCCATCACTACAAGCCATGCTTAATTGATTCTGTGGGTTATAATCTGGTTGCCTTGATCACTCTGGCTCCTTCCTGCAGTCCTTCCTCCCCCACTTCTTCAGGGTTCCCCTGGCTCTGCCTAACATTTGCTTTAGGGCTCTGCTGCATCTGCTCCCATTATTTGCCAGATGATACCTCTCTGATGACAAATGGGCTGGGCACAGATCTAGGAGTATAGCAGAATATCATTAGTAATCATTTCATTGATTTCCCCCCCCTCTGGTGGTTTTTGGTTCTATCTTGGGTCTGAGCTGTCCAGCCTCTGGTTCCTGGCCATCCAGGCAGTGTCAGGTGTGGCCTCTCTCTTTGACATGGGCCTATTAAGGGGAATGTATGGATCTCCCTGGGAAGGAGAAACAATAGGTTTGGTGGGTGGACTGGGGATGGGTGAGGATGGGAATAGGAGAGATCAGGCTGGGTGGGGGAAAGGATGGAGGAAGAGAGTACTGGGAGAGACAGCTGGAATTGGGGGGCGCCTGGAGCTGATGTGGAAACTTAGTGCACTGGAAGTTCTCTGAACTTTATGTGAGTGATCCTAGGGAAGACTCCTAGTAATAAGGAATATGCAACCTGAACTGGACATCTCTATAACTAGACAAGGCTTCCAATGTTGGGACTGGGACACCAACCAAGCCACAATACCATCAACCTACAATCTGTGGGTGTAGCCAATCAATGATTGCTCAGCATATCTTAGTGATTATTGTGTGACTGGTCACAGGTTATGTTTTGATTCTTTGAAAGGAGGCTGCCACCCTTTGTAGGTGGTTCTTCTGAGGCTCGGGGAATACATTTCCAAGTTCAGATGATCTACTGGTCTGCACTGGATTTCTCTTTCTGCATTTGTAAGACCTCATATTTCTGAAGTGATGAGTAGTTCCTTGTGGTATTTTCCTTCTTTCCTTCATGTTTGTGGTCATGTTTGTAGTTTTATGCATGACTTCCAGGCCAGCAGGAGGAAGTTGATATTCTCTTCCTCTTATTTTTCCTTCTTTCTTTTTATTTCTTTGTCTTCTTCCCTTTGTATTCTGTCCATTTGCTACTCTTCAGCCTCCTGAGTACTGCTGTTGATTGCAGGCACACATCTCCATGCCAAATTGGCTTCTAGCTTCCTCCTGAGCTCTTGGACTGTGGGAATGTACCATCACACATTTCTTTCTTCATACTATTTTTTTTTTAGTATGGTTTCGTGTGGGCGAGGATGGGCTTGAACTTATGTGGCAGAGGAGGATCTACCTTAAACTCTGATTCTTCTACCTCATCTTCTGAGTGCTGGCATTACAGGAGTGCACCACTCCCTACAGACCAGACTTAGGGACTTGTGGATGCTAGGTGAACACTTTATTCTGAGCTACATCTCAGCCCCTGACTCCAGAGTCACTGTTGTTTATTGCCATCCCCATGTATGGGATTCACTACAATATTCTCCACATAGACTCAGTTTCCTCAGCAGTGTAACTGCAGCTTTCAGAGCGTGTCTCTTTAGTAGGAGTTCTGCTCCCCAAGAATTAGGAGTAGCTATGGGTAGTAAGAGCCTCCATCTGAAGCACCACATACCAAACACAGGAACAAGAGATCTTCAGGAACCAGTGTTCCAGTCTGACATGTGTTTTTAGTCAGTATTTAGATCTTTGTATTATTTCAGTAGTTTTATACAGTTTTGTTGTTTTTGTTCTGTGGGATAATATCTGCCAAACTCCTTCTCCCACCATCTTGGTTCATTCTTTCTTCCTACCTCCCTTTTCCCTCCCCCATCTCTTTCCTTCTCATTTTAAACATACTTGATTCAAACTGAATTTTTCAGCATATGCTGTGGAATAGGAAGCCATTGGCTTTCTTAAGATGATGTTAAGTAACTTAATGCTGCTTGTTGATTAACCTGTGTGTTTGTCACAGATTAGTAGTGGATTTTTTTTGTTTTTAGTGAGATCTGCTTTACTCTCTCGCCTTTCCCAACTTTATTATTGCATTGCATTAATTTTACCTTTTTTTTTTTTTTACTTTTTTTCAGGTCTTGCTTCTTGTTAGCTTCTCAGCCCTGAACAGTTCAGCTTGTCATTAAACAAGTCTCTTTGGCTTTGCTCCTTTCTTCCCTTTGTTGCACAGTCTCAGGAACTCATCGTCCTTGCTGCTCCTGAAGGATGAAACTAGACTAATAAGAGTGAGAAAGGACAATAATTCAGGCATTTTCAGGTTCTTCAAGTGTGTCATTGGTATTTTGTGGGACCTTGCTTTTCCAAGTTTTAGTCCTAGGTTTGCTCCTTCTCATTCCCATATTTCCTACCAGTGTTTGTAAAAATTTGTATTCTATTCCAGTTGGCTATATTTCAGAGTTTTGAGCCTCTGCTGTGCTTTGTGTGTTGTGCCAGGTTTAGAGTTCAGAGGGTCTCAAGATATCACTTGATGTGCTCATGAGCTATTTTCAGATTTACTTTCTCAAGTGTAGTGTTTTTTTTTTTTCCATCCCTTGTCATGCCTGCCGTTTAGTAGTTACCATGTTGGTCCTACCATTCTAGCCCTAGCCCAACTCTTTATAGACTGGCCATGTTCATGGTGGGGTCCCCTTTCTTGGTGTTGTTGGGCATTGTATTATTGTTTATCATTCTGGAAATTGTCATGTTCCTTTAGTCTGTCAGGGCAGTATTGAGGTTTTCTCCAGGGTTAATGAGCCCTCACAATGCTACAAGAAAGGTAAAGTTGTCTGTTCAGATATCTTTTTCTTAGCTGTGTACTCAGTTTTTTCCTGTTTTTTTTTTTTTCCCCTAGTGCTTTGGTACTGAAAGATGAACTTTTGGTTATAGCTTTCTGGCTTATTCTTGCCAGTTTTGTTGCCTTAATCCTTAATTCTCTTCCTGCTCTTTGCTGACTTTTTAAAAATGTGGTTTCTCTGAATGATCCTGCTCTACTTGCTATTCTTCCTGTTTGTTCTTGGAAACACACACATCTGTTTATGTAAGAAATGAGGCTGCTCAGGCCTGCCTTCTAGGCACTGCAGGAGCCACTGGGATGCAGTGATGAACCCAACCAAACATATTTGTTCTTCTCAGGTAGAAATTACAGAAATCTGGTGTCTTTAGTGAAGAAAAGTACAGATGCTGCTGATCTGGGGATATTTATTTGTATTGGGTCTCTGTATCCCACTTTCTTTAACTGGTAGTATCTCTGCTTAATTCTGAATTCCTCATTGTGTCAGGATTGATATATATAGGAGCTGGTCTCAGTTAGTGGTCTATTGCTGTGAAGAGATACCATGACCACAGCAACTTATATAATATAAAGCATTTAAATAGGGGCTTGCTTACAATTTCAGAGGTTTAGTCTGTTGTCATCATGGCAGGGAGCATGGTGTTGCAAGGGCATGTGCTGGAGCTACATACAGTAGGCATAGAAAGAGAGAGATACCTGGCCTGGCATGGCCTTTTGAAACCTCAACCCACCTCCAGTTACACACTTTATCCAGTAAGGCCACACCTATTAATCCTTCTAATTCTATCAAAGAGTTCTACTCCCTGGTAATAAAGTATTCAAATATGTGAACCTATGGGGTCATTCTTATTCATATCATCACAGAGCCCTTTTCAGTTCTGTCTCTTGTCTTTTGATTAACAATTTGCACCAGCCTCTTGTCCAACCTGAAACAGCTGTTGTGCTCATACTCTCTATTTGGAACAAATTCTGATCACAAAATTTTCTTTGGAAAGTTTTCTCATTAACTGACTCTGTTAGATTTTTTTCTGTGTCTTTATTTTTATGTTTTTGTTGTTTGTTTTGTTGTTGTTTTTGTTATATTTTCTACTTCTTCCTCTTTGCGTTTGTAACACTGCCCTAACTATTTGTCAGGAGTGCTCAGTCCCTGCCCAAGGCTGCAGGGCCTGTATTTCTGCTTCATGGGAAGGTAAAGGTTACTTGGTTGTCCCTCATTTTACTCCCCTCTCTGCTGCAGTGGACCATTGTTATCCATTCTTGAGCATGTTGGGTTGCCATCTTTATATAATAGCTAGGGAATGTCTCCCTATAGATTATGTTCCACTTTCCTAGTATTTGTAGGATTATTCCACATGGACATATAGTACCCCAAATAGAAGTCATCATATTTTCTAATACTAGACTAGCCCTAATTTCCAGTCTCATGACTAGGAAGCTACTCAGTTTCCATTCTGGTTGTGCTTCAGGTCCTCTTGGGTTGCCAGGTGAGCTAGACAGAACAATGGAGGACCATATCAGAGGTCTCTGTTGTCAGTGTCCACTTGGATTACTGAAGTACTAGCCCTTCGTGTTGTCCTGCCTCATCTGTTTCTCCATGGGGTGCAGGTGCTTGTCTCTGTTCCATTCAGTTCTGCCTTCTGTGCCAAGATGGCTTTTCCTAAAACAACTTCGGTCTATTGTTTTCTCTTGCTCACTCAAGCTTCAGAAACTCCCTAGTGCCTTTGAAAAACCCGGCTTATTTTCTAGACCTTCCAGCTTGGTTTAATTTCCTTGCTACTGCCTTCCTCCATATAGGCAGGACTCTAGCCAAATGGAATTAATGTTGCAAGAATCTGCCTGTGGTTTTCTGTTTGCATCCTGATTTTTGTTTCCCTTTGCCAGAAGTATGCTTTCCTCACATCTTAATGTCTTAGTTATTTCTTAAAAAATTTCCCAGGGTTCTCCATACAGTTATCTATATTTTGGAAACCATGGTGCTATCACTTCTCTATGTATATTGCTATGCCCATGTAACTTTTTAACCCTGATGACCTTTTATCTTTGATTTTGCTAACTATTGTGTATTGCACATATTTGTATAATTAATGAGAGAATAAGTGCATTTCTGCACTAACCCTCCAACAGCCTAGACTCTTCTCTGTTCTTTTCTTATTCCCTTTTTGTTTCTATGAGGATATCTCTTTTGTTTCTTCCTTGTATTTGGGTTAACTTTATTTTTCAATCACTTTACACAGTCCTAAGTGGCCTGTTACCTTTATCTTTGTTGCTTTCTCTTCTCTGAGTTAATAACAGTTTTAGTTTAAAGAAAACTTTGGTCATTTGATAAGGGTTGTATGAGGGAAATTTGAGGAATAGAAGACATTGTTCAAAAATGATTTCTTGGTCTATTTTGTGGAGAAGTGGTTGCCTAGCAGGACTTGGTAGTTTGCAAATATGGATTTAAACTGGTGGCCAGCTGGTAGAGATGAAAAAGTAGAAGTTGTGGTGGTGTGTTCATTATCCAGGTGGTGACCAAGGTCCAGCAGTAGAGTCACGTATTCTTAGGCTTTCAGCCAATACCTATTCTATTACAGCTCTTAGATTCCAGATCTTTTTTTAAAATCATCTTAAAAAAACTCCATTTCCTCTTGTGTGTGTGTGTGCATTTCACAAGCTAAATAGAGTTGCCTACTTTCTTATTTTCTACTTCATTGCCCCATTAATGGAAACTTTTTAGATGAAGTGCTCCAAAGGGACAATGTAGTGTACCTATAAGGGTGAAGACCTTGGATAGAAATGCAGCACAGATGGTATGTGACACTGGGCCCCAGGAGAGTACCACATTGTCTTTGCCACCTAAGTGTCCCTCAGTACTACATTTCCAAGGGGCCAAAGGAAACCACAGCTCAATGCTCTCCAATCACCAGTTTCTTTTTATTTTAGCTCGTGACAGCTGAGCTGCTCAAGGCGGGAAGAACTCTGAGCTGAATAGTAGTGGGTTTCTGGATCTGGAGAGAAGAGGCCACCTTGGAACCAGTAATGATCCATCCTGACTACAAGCTGAACCTTCGGCCACCCGGGAACCCCAGAGGTATCAAAAAGAAAACGGAGCTTGCCTTGGCAACTGGAGACTTGAAATATAAATGGACTGGGTGTGGAGGCGGAGGGAATTCTTTCTACTGAGGGAGACTATTCTTTTAATGAACTGTTAAATATTCTCTGGTATTATTTATTCTAGAATTAGGTATGCTCTTATTGTTTCAGTTGATTGTTGTATAGTCATTTTATTTCCTCCAGAAATGGGACAGTCTTTTAACACTTCCTATTTTTAAAGGTTTTGTATCTACAAATAGCAAAGCATACCAGACCCGTTATTTAGATTTTGCTTCCTGCACAGAGCAGTGCTCACTTAGAACTAAGGTCTTATTTATTTAATAAGGTCTGTTTTGTTTTGTTCTTGTTATTGTTTTTGTTTTTTGGCTTTTCAAGACAGGGTTTTCTGTAGCTTTGGAGCCTGTCCTGGAACCAGCTCTTATAGACCAGGCTGGTCTTGAACCCACAGAGGCCCGCCTACCTCTGCCTCCAGTGCTGGGATTAAAGGCATGCTCCACCACCGCCTGGCTAAGGTTTATTTTATTTATGCTGTTTTACCCATTCTTCTCTTTTGTGACTGTGTGAAATCATCACTGGAAAGGTTCATTCTCTGGTGGCCTTCATAGATAACAGGAGCAACAACAAAAGTACTGAAGACACAGTACCTTAAAAGGAAATAGAAAAATAGAGGTGTTTAACTGAGGAAACGGTTGATTGTTGCTTCATGTTTCTAGGTGTGTCCTCTGTGGTTGGCCCGCATGGTGCTGGTGCTTCGCCAGGTGACAAAAAGTCAAAGAACAAGTCCATGCGAGGGAAGAAAAAGAGCATATTTGAACCCTACATGTCCAAGGAGGATGTTTCAGAAGGCTTGAAGAGGGGAACACTTATCCAGGTGCTTAAAACCTACAGGCTATTTATCCCCTGAATATATAGAATGGCAGCAGTCTTGTTTATTAATCTTTTCCCTGTCCTAAGTTGTGTGCTTTGACATAGTGCAGGTTTTTGCTTCTTAGACCTATAGCATGTGTTGAGGTGGAAAGTACCACTAGACTCTCATAGGCAAACTTTGAGATGTGAGAAGAGAGAACCTTTGTAGCTCATGTCAGTGTTGCTTAGGAATTTCATATTGGGAGAGATCTATGTGAGCCAGGTTGGGGATTGATGCAGTTGAGCAAATAAATATAAGAAAATGAGCTTTCCAAATGAAATAACCCATGTAAACTGCTCAGACAGGAATGGGAAGTGGGGTTGGACTATACCAAACTTTGGCTTGTTCAGTGTGCCTGAAGCAAAAGAATACTGAATGACTGAGAAAAGTGGGTAAAGTCATAGAGGAGACAGGAAACAGTATGTACTGAATGCTTTGTAGTTTGCATAATCTGTTCACAGGCTGTTTACTGGTATGGCTGAACAGATGTTTATTGAGCATCCATCTTTGAGCCAGTAATACTTCTTATTAGGAGAGTACTACAGAGGAACTTGTGAAACAGTGTGGGATAAGACAGCTTAGGTTTCCTTGGGTATGATATCCAAGGCAGCTAGTAGGTAACAAGGCTGGAGAAGGAAACAGGGCCATGCCTTCTTTGAATTAAGCATGTTTTATAATTCTTGAATAGATATACTATCACTTGCTACCTGACTCATTTAAAATTATTGAATGAGGGCTGGGGAGATGGCTGTCAGTAAAGTGCTTACCACACAGGCATGAGGATCTGAGTTTGATCCCTAGCATTCACATAAAAGCTGGGAGCAGTGGTGTGCACTTATAGTCTGAGGACAGAGGAGGCAGAGATGGAATAATTTCTGAGACTTGCTATATATATTTACTAACTGAATAAAGATCAAATACTACCTTTTGAAGAAGAGTAAAGAGAACTTCAGTTGTTAGAACTTGAGAGAAAAATAGCTTAGGATTTTGATTATAGATGTATACCTTTATGAAATAGGGTTATAACAGTCTTCTGTAATAGTATTAGTTTTTGCTTCCTTTTAATTTTTTGCATTTGAAGTGACTTTTTGCTGGCATTAACACAAAACAAAAGATCTGATCAATATAATAGCTCATATTCCCAGGAGTTTGTAAGTGATTCCTCCTGGCCTGTGACATCATAAGCCTCCACAGCCAGAGGCCCTCTCTCCCTCTACCCCCCACATATGAGAACAGTTGTTCTTTGCATATGGGGTAAGGAATGGGTTCCAGATATGAGGTCACCATGAGAAATATACAACATTGTAAATAAGATTTTCATAGGCAGAGAAACAGAGTACATCTGCTTTTGTATATAAACTTTCTGTGTGTCAGAGTAAGGTAAAAACCTAGACAAGAAGTGATATTTTAATGCCATGGGAGAAAATTAAGCATTTCAGATATATTTAGAAACATCTGTCAACTTTTGTATGTCAGGACCTCCTTTTCCCCATCAAGAGAAAAGTCTTTTATTGATAGTTAGGAATCTTAAAAATTAGTAGAATAAAGCGTGGTGGCAGTGGCACATGCTTTTAATCCCAACACTCAGGAGGCAGAGATGGGCAGATCTTTGTGAATTTGAGGCCAGCCTGGTCTACGGAGCAAGCTCCAAGACAGGCTCCAAAACTACAGAGACCCTGCTTTGAAAAAAAAATTATAGAATATATAGTGTTAGTTAATTCCATGACAAAAAATTGAGATTTCCTTGTTTTGTAGGAAAGGTCACCACAGTGATCAAAGAAACCTATTTTTGTATTTGGAAATGAATAGCAATAAAATATGATTCTGTAATGTAGTTTTCTTAATAAACAGGTTCTCATGTCAGTGTATCATTATTCTGTGCATAGGTACAGTATTGGTTGGTTGTTATGGGAGACGCTGTGAGAGATGAGAGCATGATTGACATGTCTGGAAGGAGGACCAGTTTAAGGGTGTAACCAAAGTGACCATGGGCAGGGAGATGGTAGAATCGGGTCTTTCAGAATCTAGGTGATGCATTGACTAGCGGAAGTCCAGAATGAGCCCCCAGAGCTACTGGAGGCATGATGTCAGGATTCTTTCTAGAATAGAATATTGGTGAGATATTGTGGTGGACCCCTAAAAAACCCTATTCAAGAAAGACAGAGGACATAATGTTCCCATTTATAGGAGTTTCACTTTTTGTTAAGATTGAGGTTTAGGAGCACTGGCTTCTCTTCCAGAGGACCCAGGTTCAAGTCCAGCACTTATATAGTGACTCACAAAGTCTAACTACAGACTCAGAGGATCTGCCCTCTTTTGGCTTCTGAAGGCATGACATGCACATGGTGCACAGAAATACAGTAAAAATTTTCACACATATAAAGGGAAAAAAGATTGAGGCTGCTTGGGTGTGTATTAAAGAAGAGAACAGTAGCGGTGACATTGTGAGGGAAGGAACACTTAAGAAGAGAGGTGGCATTCAGAGCTATAATACCAGGGACAAAGGGAGAATTTCAACTCTGCAGACATTAAGTAATTAATGAAATTGAGAACCATTTCTTGATAGCCTAGGGATTGTCAAACATTTGGGAATGAGCACTAGAAAAGTCACTAGGGAGGTAGGCAAAAATAACTGTAGTAATGACAGAAATTATGGGCTGGATCATTGCTCATAGAGAAAGATGAGAGAGAATAGATAGAAGCCATTGTACATAGTGTGGCTAGGGAAGGCTTCTTAACCCATAGGTGAGACCTGAAGGGCAAGAATGAGCCAGCCATTTTCAGCCTTCAGAAAATATTATAGGTAGAGAGATCAGTGAGTGGAAGAACGGCAAGTAAAAGACTTGATGTTTTTGATGATCAAAAAAGAAGCAGCCTTTTGAGACATATGGGAGCAAAGGGAGAGTTAGGCAGCAGCCAAATCATTTAGGGTCTGAGACTGTGTTAGGAACTTGGATTTCATTCAAAGAACAATGGGAAGTCACTACAGGGTATTGAGTAGGAAGAACACAGTCTGTTTCATGTCTTAAAAATGTCTCTTGTAAGATGAATAGACTTGAATAGAAGCTGGGAGTTCACTTAGAAAGCCATTGAAATCCACTAGATAAGAAAATATGGAGACATGAAAAGAGAGAACAGGGTGGTGGCAGCGAGGAGAGAAGTGGGTGACTGGAGCTGGAGCTGACACAGCATACTGATGATCAGATGTGAGCAGGAAGGCAGAGCAGGAAATCCAGGATGATTCCGAAGCACCTGAGTGGATCAGGTGAAGGCCTGATCTTGCTGCTAGTCAGCTAAGGAAGTCAGAATTGGAAATGTGCTGCTTTTGGGGATGTGTAAATGTGTGATGAGGCCCTGGTGATGACTGTAACCAAGAGGCAGTTAGGAGCCTGGGTTCTGGAGCTGGATTCTTCAGACTTACCTCCTCAGTGCCTCAGTTACCTCATCTGTAATAAATGCAGAAAGTAGTATCTTTGTCATAGCTGTGGGACTTAAATTAGTTCATAACTAATTAAACTTAAATTAGCTAATTTAAATTAGTTCATTAGCTCTTAAAAGTACATGACCAATATTCTACCCATGTAAGTAGTATTTGAGATTGTAATTACTGTCATAGGAACATCTGTAATTTAACTGAGGTGTCTGCTGTCCTGTGTTTGAGAACTATCTGCAGTTGTATGTCTTAGGATTATTTTTCAAGAAAATCTGTGAACATATTTTTTATGTGTGAAATTCCTTAGTTTTAAGTGTTTCAGGCACACTGAAAGCCAGCTAAAATGTATCTGTGACTGCCAAGTAAGACTAATCAGACCATTGTGTGTTATTTTTCTGTAGTGCTCTTTTGGTCCTTGGGTATAGGTAAGGAGAAGACAAATAGTTGGAGTCACTTGAGAGGTAGGCCTTATTGATTGTGTATAAGAGGAAATGGGGACCCAAGGTTTGTGAAGCTAAGGGATAATGGCAAGGAATAATAGCAGGTTAAAGACTACTAGTTGGTTGGGCAGTGGTGGCATATGCCTTTAATCCCAGCACCTGGGAGGCAGAGGCAGGCAGATCTCTGTGAGTTCTAGTTCTAGTTCTAGGATAGTCAGAGCCAGAGCTATTGTACAGAGAAACCCTGTCTTGATAAACCAAAAAAATAAAAAAATAAAAAAAGGCTACTAGTTAGTTGGCCAAGGAGGGGAGTAACCATAGTAGGCTAGTGGAGATCTTGGCGATACTGACCTATTATTTGGAATTCTTATGGTAAGTGAGATGGAAGTATAGAAGACTGCAGTTAGAAAGGATGATACTAGATTATACTAGCTTTTTGTGTTTGAAGTAATTTGATAGAGGGTATAGTCAGTGGAAATGGTAGCTGGGATGGATGGAGACAAAGGTACCTTGAGTGATTTGGTTATTGATGTGGGTTTGAAGCTCCCAAATGTTTATAGGGATTGGGATAGAAGGGAAGACAGTGACTTTTGAGTCAAAAGATTAGTGAATTAGTGCTACAATCAGGAAGTGAGAAGGAGAAGGTAGCTGTACCAAGTCTATGGCATGAACTTCAAAAGGGTTTTTGAGAAGGAATATAGGAACAAACTAATTTTAAATCCAAATTATGTGAAAACAGTCCTCACCATTCTTGAGATGTTCTGTTTGTCAACACCCAAAGGAACCAATGACATCAGGGCAGAGCCAGGATCTGAACAGATAAGAAGTTGCAGGAAGATTCAGAACAGGATGGGGAGTACATGATCTTCCTTATAGGTCAAGATCCAGGCTTGGAAAAGTTTAAAAAGAGGAAAGATAGGGAATTATGGAAAGACAGAATTGCTGGCTTCAGCCTCCTGGGTGAGACGTCCTCTGCTGGATGACTCTTTGACCTGGTGGTCTATTTCTTGAGAGACTTTACTCTTACCTTCTTCTTTCAGGTTGTAGGGAACAACTCTGGTCTGCTGAGGACCTGGTTGGAGTTGCCTGTTTCTATGTGTGATCTATTCTCTCTGGGATCTGTTCTTGACATCCAGTTCTTAAGCCAAATTTCTAAATGTCGATCTAACACAAGGCTTCTACCCTCCCCTCTATGCTTTCATCTTTTGGGAGGCTTGGGATAGAGAATCAATCAAGAGCTTTCTGGTGCTTTTAATATGTTTTCTTTTAAGTAGAGCCTAAATGCAGACCTGAACAACGTGTGTCTTTCCCATGAGCCCAGCCTTGGCTTCTCTTAGTGTTCTACAATTAAAGGCATACTGAAACCAAGAGGCTAACCCTTCACTGAACTGAAAGGGAGATGATAGATGAATAGGAGTTAAAAAAAGGTTAGAAAAGGGTGTCTAGAATCAGAAAAGGAAATGCTTAAAATACTATTTTAGTGCAGCCTTTCCCCTAAGATTGTCTATTTCTCCCTTTTGTAGTCTCATCATTGTACATAGTGCCTGCTAAGCTGTTGTCAGGAAATATTTGTTGAGTGTGTGAGTACTTAGAAAAAACTGTAGGAATTTTTCCTTTTCCTTCATGAAGAAACAATTCTTTAGAAGTGAATTTGCTTCAGCACTTTTAACAAGAAAGACTGGGATAGCTTGTCAGCCATAACTCTTGGCCCCTTATTCTGTAACTCTAAGCAGAGTTCTGGCAGGATGGGGAAGAGTGAGTGTTGGACCTCTTGCCTGCTCTTACTGACACTACACCTCTACTGTCCTTCCCTCTGGTTCACCTTCACCGTTTGCTATTGCATTAGATTTCTAGAGCATCTTCCGAGCCTTTCGTGGTTCCCTGGCTGAAAGTATGCTGCAGCTGTAACTGCACAGCACTCCACACATCTTTCTCAGGGGTCAAGCTTAGTTCTTATTCAGCACTCGATGTGGTCTGTTTCAAGTTTTGACTATAATCACTGTTTGACAAATGGTTAAGGACTGAGTTTTCATTTGTGATAGTCTGATTAGTATGTTAAAATGTGTGCCATGGCCTGGAAATTTGTAATTTAAACACCAGTGAAAGAAATAAATTATTTTCCATTTAATTTTATACCTTCACCTATCTTGTGAATTATGTGCCTTTGAGTCATTCACTTTAGTGGGAAATGCTATTTAAACACTTTCTTAAGTTGTCATTTGAGTCGTGTTGTTAGGAAAATAGCTTCTTCCCTCCACATGTCCCAGTGGCCTGTGAGCGCAGTTGGAATCTGGCGAGGTTATGGCTTCCTGAAAAGACCCACAGCACTGAGCTGCTGTTGAGGACTGTCCCCAGCTGCACCCCTGTACATAAATAAAAGTGGTTCTTGACTTGGTGCTGGAATCATAGGAAGTTGAAGGCAGACTGGGTGGCCTAGCTGTCGGAGCTAGTATTGCTGTTCGCATTAAGAGCTGGTTCTGAACTATTTTGAATTATTAACTTGTTCAGTTCTGCATCATAGTCAAACATGCACATCCATTTCCTTGAGGCCAAGTATCTAGTTAGAAACCAAGTTGAAAAATAGCCCCAGAAACATCCATTGTGCAGAGGTCATGGAACTGAGAGAGCAAAAGGACGGCTAAAGTGAGACATGATCTCCACATAGCCTTATTAAAGTCAAGGTTAATGTGAAGACCAACCAGTACTTGTCATTTCCTGGTCTGTGCCAAGTGCTGCTGTTTCTTACCTTTGCCCATCACAGCAAGGTGTCAGTTTGAGCTTTCAGTGTTTGAACCTGGTGTCTCACACACCAACCTCAATCAGTTTTCATGCATTTAACCCATAGTTGTCATGTAACTAATTTGTTTTCTGAATCAAACTGTTTAAGAACTTTCTATCAGAGAACAGCATATAGAGGAAAAATCATAAATATCCAGTGAGTTAGATTTTTCACAGATTTTTTGTTTCGTTTTAAAGGGTGTATTGAGAATCAATCCAAAGAAGTTTCATGAAGCCTTCATTCCTTCTCCGGTAAGTTTATTAACTTTATAATAAACTTAATGTCATATTGAATATTTTAGATGTTCTCTGAACTTGAAATCATATACTTTAACTAAAAAGCAGAATAGTAAAACAAAATTGAGAATAGGCAAAGATTTGATTCAAATTTAAATAAATAAAATTTGTCTTTGGTTCACTACACCTTCTGCCAGTCTTAAAATTGAATGCCAAATGAGAAGGATGGTATTTGTTCTGAGGCTGCAGAAAGCAGCTGGACCCAGGCAGGCTACCCGCCAGTTCATGTAATTGGATGCTCTTGGTTTATAGCTTAAAAGGATTTATAGGTTTTTCCACTGATTTAAGGTAATCTTTCCTAAACAAATATGCTCTCTACTTTCGTTCTACTGCATGAGCTAATCTGAACATTTGTCCAAAAATAACGTGTAATTTTTTTTGTCAGTTTCTCACTTCACTTTCATACAGGTGATAGACCTTCAGACAAGGCTCTTTACTTTTTGGGTTTTAGGCTGTTTCTTATATTCATGACTCATCCTCAAAGCTTCTCTCCGGTTAAAGTGTCTTCACACTGATAGTGGTTAGCAGCAGGTCTGTGCAGAAGGAGCCTTGATTGTGCAAAGCTGGAAGAGCAATATTCTTGAGTTCCCGGCCTGACTTTTCCTGGATAACTATATATANATATATATATATATATATATATGTGTGTGTGTGTGTGTGTGTGTGTGTGTATATGTATATGTATATATGTATATATGTATATTTACAGTGGAAGAGACCATAGGGATGAACTTATAGAAGAGAAATACAACACAAATATTTCAGTTAATGTATTTTGTTTACTAAATGGAAAGTTTAATTATTACCATGTTCTTCATAGGTGATTCTGTTATTAGTGCTGTTGTTATTATTACAGTGACCTTGTTATCTGTTCTTAAGTTCTACTCCGTTTCTCTTCTCTTTCTCAACAGATATCAAGGAAACATATTTACTTCCAAGTTGAAGGTTTGCTGTTACACTAGGGAAAAGGTTCTTTGACATTTCACATTCTTTTCTCTGAATCATAGTCTCTTCCTTGGACAAAACCTATCTTAACATTCTGACTTGTACTTGAATAGTGAGAACTTTGAGGTGTATTTCATCTCAGAAACTGTTCTGTCATGCAGCAGTGTGTGTAGAGTGTAGTTTACATGGGTACTAGATTCTAGACTTTGCTCATACAGTGACTATGTACAAGAAGGTGCCATATTAAGAGTCAAGGCTAGCCATCTCTCAATAGGTTCTGTAAAACCAACGTTTCTCACATTAGAAAGGATGGTTGTTGTTGTTGTAGCATTCCATACAGGTGGAGGAGTTTGATTAAATCAGGATTTCTTATGTATGAAAAAATAGTAATTTTTAAACATGAAAAGCTCACTTAATGGAGTAAGGAATTCATTCCATAAGGTATCTACGAACTGAGCAGAGTTCAAACCTCTCATCTGCTCTGTGTGTTGTATGTTCACCTCACTGGCTGGAACGATAAGGAGGACTGTAGCATTTTGAAAATTCTATTACTAGCTTTTTTTCCCTCTAAGTACCCAGTCTTGAGTTCCTCTGTTAAATCCCTGTTAGGTTGCCACTTAACAAATGTGAAGACTAGTATTAAGGGACAGAGAGACACATGTTTCAGATATTAAAAAGTCATGAATTAGGAGCAGGAGAGATAGCTTAGGGGTTAAGAGCCTGTATACCTCTTACAGAGGACCCAAGTTCAGTTCCTATTGACCATATCACAACCACCTGTAATTCCAACTCCAGGGAATCTTATTCTTTGTGAACACTACAATTAGGTGCACATAGCACCATGTTCTATACTTAATTTAAAAATAATAAATATAAATATTTCTATATAAATCTGTAAATCAAGCTAACAATCCATTGAGCAAAAATATATTTCATGGGCCAAAGAGATTGCTCAGTGGTCAAGAGCACTTGCTGCTCTTCCAGAGGACAAAAGTTTGTATCCTAGCACTCATGCCAGGTACCCTATAAGCCCTGTATCTTCAGCTCCAGGGAATTGGACTCCTTTTTCTGACCTTGGTAGATACTTGCATGCATGTGCATGTATACCTTAACATATACGTGAATAAAAATCATCTTAGAAATATATTTTATAACAAATATTACTCTATGTACCCATGTTTATTTGTGTGTGTAGCTCATACCTGTTTGAGTTTCGAGCTGACTGAAATAGTTATCTCCTGTGTTCTGTCCCTTTCTTTCTTAAGCTTGATTCCTTGTCTCCTCTTGGTTCCTTTACCTCCCACCAGGACTCTTGCATGTGTATCTATGGCTGTCTTATCCCGTAGATCCAGGTACTATGTTCATGTTTCTTAGCAATACTGCCTTTGGACTTGCATAAAGTACAGGGGTGCCAGCTAGGTGCTTGGGCCAATTTCCTAGAATTCCTTGTCAGATGATCAGGGCTGAGAAACATGGTGAGGTTCCTACAAATTAAATTTATGTGCTTCATTTTGTAAATGTTGTGCCTGCATACTAGTTTGGTTTGTTAAAGAAAAGCTAGGAAGCAAAAGCAAAATGTACTGATGTTTCAGAGGTTCTCGTTGTTTTCTTGTTTGAAAGTGTTTTTTTGTCATGTTCTATTTAGAAAGTTTCAAATAGATGCGGTATTAGAATTGTTTTCCCCCTATGCTTCATTTGTTCTTTTGTCTAGAATCTAATTAAGTGGATTTTCTCAGAAAGATTAAAGCTACCAAATGTACCTCTTAGGTAAATTTGCCTCTTGGCTGCAAAAACTGCTCATTGAAGACCAGTTGTAGGTGAATAGAAATAGTTTGGACATTGGAGTAGTAATGCATTCTTGTTTCAGGCCTCTTTTGGTCAGCTTTTGTTTCCAGAGTCATCATAAAAAAGGAATTGATAAGGACAGTAGTAGAATTCAGTAGAGTGGATTTCTGGCTAAGTGTAGTTCATGCCCATGTCAAGAACAAACTTCTATGAACTCCAAAATCTCACAAGTAGATTAGAAAGTGGAATGTTGAGGCTTGAATGAAAGACAGAAAAGGTCATGAAAAGAATCTCTGATCTGACCATAGGAAATAGAAAGATTTCCTTATTTGTAATATGAAGCATTGCTTAAATATCATCTGTTTGTCACAACTTCAAAATTCTAAGGCTTTTTGGTGAGAGAAAAAGGAGATTTGACTAAATTAGTTAGGTTTATTTTTTTAAATTTTTTTAAAAAAACTTTTCAAGACAGGGTTTCTCTGTAGCTTTGGAGCCTGTCCTGGAACTAGTTAGCTCTTGTAAAGTAGGCTGTCCTTGAACTCACAGAGTTCACCACCGCCACCACCGCCCAGCTAGGTTTATTCTTTCTCTAAAATGTTTACTTAGTATTATTTGCCATGTGAGAACATCTATCTAAGCCAGTGGGCTAAGATTTTATCATCAGATATAAAAGAATGTTTTGTGCTGTAGGAACTTGACTTGGAGTCATTATAATTTCTATTTGTAGAAAGTAGATTTTTTTTTATGGCAGATCCCAAATGTATGGAATGAGTCATGTATGTCTTCTTACCAGTGTCTTAGAATTATTGACAAAAGCAAAATACAAAGTGAAAATAAAACCAAACAACTTTTAAGAAAACTAAGATAAATAATAGTATTACAATATCTTTTTATCCTATTTGAGTTGAGATAAAGAAGAGAAATGGAGCAGCTTCTTGCTGCTATTGTTTCTGTCCTGGATTATACTGGTCTAAGAAGCTCTGTAATTTGTATGTGTCTTGTCTTGGGAGGCACCCTTTATCCAGCTGTGGAATTTATTTCTGGTCCAAAAGGATCTATTCCACCAATAGAGGATACTCTGACCATTATAACATTCTTAGCGTGTCCGTCCTCATTGTCCATTTTGAGTCAGATTTTCCTCATTCCTTATATTTATTTTTTATGGATAGCCATCATTCACTTGCTGCCTCCTCCTTCATCTCTCTTTTTCTTCCCTTCTAGATAATTCTTTCTGATCTTCTTTCTACTGGAAAAGGCAAGTCTTCTAGCACCCAAGTGAAGAGCTGAGTTGTGTGTCTTTAAACCCTAGTTAAGAGGGATAGTGTTGAGTAGTTCCTGAGTTTAGTATCTTTAAAATGATAGACTTGGCTATAGATAGTCTTTTGAGTGAATCAGAGACGGAATAGCGATAGAATGGCTAGTGGTTGTCTCATCTTCTACTCATTCCCCCTTTTCTTGTTTCCTTGAGATAGGAATATCACAGTACAGCCAGTCTTTAATTTCCGAGCACCAAAGAATGATTACAGCTGTTTGTTGAGGGGGCATTGCATTGCTGATGTTTTGAAACGTTAGAATGGGTTAAGATGACCTTGAACAGCTCTCTTCATTGGAGGGAGGTCCATAAGATCATGGTGCTTTAAATATATTGCAGAAGGCAACAATTAATGGTAATGTGTCACACTTGAGTTATTCACATTCTGTTTACCAGTATCTGTGTTTCTCTGAGAATCTCATCACAAGGTCAAACTGCTGCAATTCTTTGTGGCTAACATGGTCGCTGTTCCTTAGGGACTAGGGTAGGGTGGGGTCAGGTTTGGCAGAATGTAGGCCACAGCTGCCAGCCATCACTGGATTGGAAATTGAACAGAAAATCTGTTTTAAAATATCTCAAATTTGTTTGTAAGTAGAAATTATAAAACATGCTGAATGACTAAAATCCACTCCCCTCCTCCCACTTGAGGTGGGGTTGGTGATTTTGGAATGACAGTTTTAACTAACTAAAATTTTATAGTACTCAGTTATTTGAATGTTAAATCTTATCAGTATAGAGTGTCTGTATTTAAAAAAAGTGGCTTTCCAGACAGTTTTACTGTCAGCTCCTGTAGCAAAGCCAACATTTAACCCGTCTTTTATTTTCTGAAAAGGAACACATAAGTATGACTTGGAAGAATAAAGAAGAGTACATGTTTGTTGATGAGACATTTTTATCTCAGTCTCTGACCTCCTAAGGCTTACTTTAGCTTTTGTTTGCAACCTGACTTTTCAAGAAGACTCTGGTACCCATTAAGTTTTGAAGTAGATGGCTGGTGTGAGGGGGTGGTGAGGGTGTTCATTGGACGCCATACCACTTACAATGGGGTATTTCTGGCTGTGAGACTAAGAATGCTTAAGGTGTCAATACTTCATGTTCATGGTCTAGAGCAGTGCAGTGTTCTCAAGCTTCCTAATGCTGTGACCCTTTAATACAGTTCCTCATGTGGTGGTGACCCCAACCATAAAGTTATTTTGTTGTTATTTCATAGCTGTGATTTTGCTACTGTTATGAATTATAATGTAAACATCTGATGTGCAGGCTATCTGATATGTGGACTTGTGGAGGTTTTGACCCACAAGCTGAGAACCGCTGGTCTAGAGCTTACTGTGCTCCAAAGTCAGGAGTAAGCAGGATTAAAGATGCTTTATGAATCTCAGAATTTTTTTTCTTTTTTTTTGAATTTTATATGAGTATTGTATTTGAATTTTCCTTTCCCTCTCATCCAGCTCCTCCTGAGTCTCCTCATTACTTAGCAAGTTCATAATCATATGTTTATGTGCATATATGTACATGTATATGCTCACATGTATGTACATATAAATATAATCTGCTAAGTCATTTTGGTGTTGCTTATATGTATATGTGTTTAGGGCGTTGGGTAACCTATTAGGAAGTTCATTGGAGGGGAAGACTGATTCTCCCTCTCCCAGAAGTCATTAATTGCTTTTAACTCTTCGCCTATGGGTGGGGTCTTGTGAGATTTCCCTCATTCATATTGGCATGTAAACTGGTGTCATCATTGTGCAGATTTTATTTACATACCTATATTGTTGAGATTTTATTGTGCACAGAGGACACTGTCTTGCAGCACACATCCTGGCCCTTTGACTTTTACAGCCTTTCTGCTCCCTCTTTTGCCTGTTCCATGAGCCTTAGGTGCGGGACTTGTGCTGTAGATGTTATCTTTTGAGGTTGGACACCCCACAGTTAATTGTTCTCTGCCCTTTGACCAATTGTGAATTTCTGTAATGGTTTCTGTGTGCTGCAAAAGAATCTTCTATGATGAGAGGTGAGAGCTATACTTATATGTAGGTAAAAGGATAAAAATTTAGAATGTAGTTAGAAAATATACTGGTTTAGGAATATAGCAGTAGTAGGCTCTATTCTAGGGTCTGTGGCCTCATCAGCCATCATTAGTTGGCTAGATTTACAGTATCAGGAATAAATTCCTTTCTATCGAGTGGGCTTTAAGTCCAATTAGATGACTGTTGGTTACCCCCAAGATGTGAGTACCACTTTCACACCTTTGGGGTTATCTTGCAATACTAGTTAGTGTTGTGGCTCATAGGCATTATAGTTGGGCTGGAGTATCAATTTTGCTTTTATCCTTAGCACCTCTTAGTACTATGAAAGCTAGTTATCAGGGAGGAGGCCTCCAGGCCAGATTCACAGCTCTGTTCCTCCAAGTTGTGTATCTGAAGTATGTGGTGTTTTCAGCAATAGGGATTGATGTTCAGTTTCTGGGAGGCAACTTAGGGCAATAGCAACAGCATATGTTATTTTCAGAGTCTTTTGGACTCCCCTGATTAACTTGGAAGGAAGTTTCCTGGGCCTGGCACTAGAGTTTTAAATGCCTTATAAAATCTTGTTATTTTTCTGTTTTCTTAAAATTACATGTAAATGTAAGTGTTTATATGTGTATCTGTTAATCTCAAGATGATGCTCTTCTCTGCTTTCTTTGCAAGTTTTTATTTTTCCAATCTAAAGCTAAAAAGGATAACATCATCTTTCTTGTTTTAGTAATCAAAATCTACAGTCTTATTTTTGCTTTTGTTTGGTTTTTCAAGACAGGGTTTCTCTGTGTAATAGCCCCAGCTGTCCTGTAACTAGCTCTGTAGACTAAGTTAGCCTTGAATTTACTGAGATCTGCCTGCTTCTACCTCCCTAGAGCTGGGATTAAAGGTGTGCACCACCACTGCCTAGCCAGTCTTAGTTTTTTTTTCTTTATGTGCTTTTCTTTGTTTTTGTCTGACTTTAGTATATACTAAATACTCTCTAAGTATTTGGTGATTTTTAGCACTCTGCTAGTTTGTTCTTAGGTTTACATCACCATTTCTTTTTATCAGAAGAGACTTAATTCTCTTTAGATTTGTTTGAGGCTTTGAAGTAGTGTTCTTGTTAAGTTAGTAGGTAGATTTAGAGTCTAAACACTTTTAAGGAAATAAATATTGGCTCCAGGCCTTGGTAAGTTGACTGACTGTTCCTTTATTTCTTCTTCTAACTTAGGATGGTGATCGGGACATTTTTATTGACGGAGTTGTTGCTCGTAATAGAGCCTTAAATGGAGACCTTGTTGTTGTAAAACTGCTTCCTGAAGACCAGTGGAAGGTGAGTTTAAATTTCCTTTTCTAATTATTTTCTTGACAGGGTATTGTGCATTCCACAATGTACTTACAGGCATCGTGTGTGTGTGTGTGTGTGTGTGTGTGTTTTATGGGCCTTTATGACAGGCCCCTTGGGCCCCAAGGTAAAACTGAATGTTGCTTCTGAATCTTGGTACTGAATGGGATTTGAAGCATATTGATCCCTCTTCAGTCCTTCTACTTTTTCAGATCCTTACATGGATTTCTGATATTCTTTTGGATAGGAAAAATGCTTATAGGGTCTTGTCAGGCTTGAAATCACTCACTACTTTCCTACAAACTTTACTGCGAGAGCTGGGACAACAAACCCATAGAGATGATGGTGTTCTTTAGAGGTTTCTGCTGCCCATACAGAAACATACAGCAGTACATGTTTAGTGCTGGATTAAAGGCATATACCAACAGGCCTGGATCCAGAGGTCTGATTTTGTAAGTTCCTGTGTTGCTTGCGCTAGTTGAGTAGGAAAGAGTTTGGGGAACTAGTTAGCATCCCTGCAGTCAGTATAGTTTAGGTTCATGGACAAATCTACTGTTTTTTACAGTTAGTATATAAAAGTGGAAGAAATCAAATTATAAATCCTCCTGGCTGTTGTTTGAACATTGGACTGTAGTGGGGACATGTGGAGAGAAGTTAGCATGTAAAGTAGAGCAGGTAGGAATTGAAGACAGGTTTAAGGAACAGGACAAGCTAAAGAGGGGAGCCACAAACATATGTTAAGTTTTTATTTAAGCAAAATGTGTGTGTTGTGATTAGCTGAAATGAGAAAAAATATGTTTTGCTGTAGCAGTCACTAGTTTTGCCTGCTCTTATTAATATTTTTCCTTTTGGGTGTATTAGTGAAAAACACTTCAGTACCCTAGATGGTGTTACTTACTGGTAAACTGTATTAAACATTTAAAGAAGAAATATATAGTCCTTGTCTTACATGAGAAGTGATCCCTTTCCCTTCATTCTATGAGGCCACCATTGTGAAATACCAGAGTGGGAAATAACATAAGAGATCTACAGATGAATACCTCTTATAAACGCAGGTGAGCAAGTATCGAACAAAATCTTAGCAAAGATTCTCTAGGAGTATGTACATAAGAATAGAACATGAATAGAAGGAACTTGTTCTGGAAATGCAAAGTTGACTTAATGTTTAAAAGCAATCACTATAGCTCATCATTCAAAACTAGATTTGACCTTATATTTAAATCAAGTATCAATCAGTAGACATAGAAAACACATTGGACAAAATTCCATAACTATTTGTGGCACCAAGCCTACCTTCCCTACATTGTTTTGGAGATTCAAGCCCGTAGAAAAAGGAGTTAGGAAATTGTTTTATTATTTTACTAAGTGATTTTTCTGTGTAGAACGTCTTAATGAGTCTATTGAAAAAGATACTAGAAGAAGTGAGTTATCAAGGTTGAAGGACATAAAGTTTATATTAAAGTCATTTGTACTTCTACATACTGGCAATGAAAAATAGGAAATTAAAAATTTTTTGAAAAAGCCATTTGCAGTAGGATAAAAATATGATATAATTAGGGATAAACTTGACCAAAAATAGAGCAGTGTACACTAACCCTATAAAGCCTTAGTGAATGAAGTTAAGAATTCTAAATGGTAAGAAATATCATGTTTATGAAATAAAAGAGTCAATATTGTTAAGATTCCAGTTCTACTCAAATAACTCAAGATCAAACTGATTCAGTGCACTGCCCCTCCAATGTCAGCAGTCTCTTTATAGAATTTATAGGCAGGGTTTCAGATTTGTGTGGAAGAGCAGAACATGTAGAAGAGCCAAACAAAGAACAAAATTGGAAGACACAGCATTATCTGGGTTTAAGACTTTTGTCAAAGCTCCTGTAAACAAGACAAATGATATTAGCATTAAGGTGGACATACAGATAAGTGGAACAAAATAGAGAACACCTAAATAGACTCAGACATTTTTGACTGTTTCTTTATGAATTGCTAAGGTAATTCAGTGGACAAGGGATCTTTTTTCCCAACAAATGTGTTGTGCTAGTTTTATAGACATAAAAATAAATTAACTTTGCCCCTTAATATATGCAGGGATTAGATCAGGCACAGAGGTGCCTTGGGAAGCTGAGACAGGAGTATTTCAGGTTGGAGGCCTGATAAGACTACCTAGTGAGTTCAAGGCCAACCTGGCTCTAGGTTCATTCTGAACTACGACCAAAATAGGGACCAACAAATAGAAGGAAACAGTAGTTTGAAGTGAATAAGATCTCAATGTTTGTGTAAAAACACCAATTTTCTATTAGAAAACTGAGTCAAAAGTGTTAGATTTTCAGATTTTAGGCATCAGATTTGAAGTATAATCAAAGAATTTGAAACATAAGAAAAAGTCAGTAAATTTGATTTAATCAAAATTATACACTTTGCTCTTCAATAAGTCACTGTTTTAAAAATAAAAACATAGGCCACAGATAAGGGGAAAGATTGCAAAAAATTATCTATGGGATTTTATTTAGAGTTTAAAGAAATTAATTCAATAATAACCCAATTATAAAACACACTAAAGTTTGAACAGCTTTACTAAAGATATGGCAAATATGGGAAAAGATATTCAACATTAGTTATTAAGGAAATGCAATGTAAAATCACAAGATACTACAGATCCACCAGAATAGCTAAAGTTAAAAAGATTGACCATGTGTTGGTGTTAGTATTGTGTAACTAGTACTGTTGATGTGGGGATAATGGACAGTCACTTTGGAAAGGAGTTTGGTAGTTTCTTAAAAAGTTCAGCATATGACTAATACATGGCCCAGCCATTCCATTCTTGGTTGTTTACCTTTGTGAAATAAAATTATTGCCACATCTAGTCTTATAAATGAATAAAGTCTTATATACAAATGTTCAGTTTTAACTTGAAAGTGTAAACAAATATGCATCAGTATATGAATGAGTAAACTGATTTGGTATGGCCATTCAGTAGTAAAAAAGAAAATGACTGACGTGTACTGCAAGATAAATAGATCTCATAATAATTATGATGAGTGAAAGAAGTTAGGCAAAAAGTATACCCTGTGATTTCACTTTTATAAAAATCTAGAAATGCAAAAATAATTAATAGTGACAAAAGGTGAACAGTGGTTTTTTAGGGTGAGAGTAGGAGAGGTGCATATGTTTGTTAGTTTTTGTGGAATTTTTAATTACATGAGTATTTATCACTTTGTGCTTTTAGTATATATAGTTTATTATGTGTTAGCTTTCCCTCAATAATGTTGTAAAAATACTGAAAATAAAGATGTTTGCATAAGTGTGTTTGGAGTTCCACGAAGAGTTAGAAACTAGACATGTATTTTTGGGAGTCATCAGCATACACATAATCTTTACAGCAGCATTGGTGGATGCATAATCTAGAATCACAGCTAAAGGAGCAGAGAACCCTGAATACTAAGTTCTTGTGTGATCTGCCATTTAGAGGTTAGGAGAGGATAGTGTAGAGAGGCCCACATCCCTGTCATATGGGAACAAAACTATGATGCCCAGGTTATGCCTGGTGTAGATAAGGGACTGATACAGTTTGAGGATGTCGGAGACAGATGAACAGTGAAATGGAGTCAACAAACTCAAGCTCTTGTAGTCCCTATGAATGTTCAAAGAAGAGGGTATGCTTTTATTGTCTTGTTTTGGGGAACTTTTTTTGTGTGTGTATGTAGTCCATCTTGACTTCAAAGTTGTTATCTTCCCACCTCACCCTTCTGAGTCCTAGGATTATAGACATGTGCTTTTGGATGTACCTTGTTTGTTTCTACTAATCTCTCTTGGCTGGCTGGCAGGATGGAACTTAGTAGAAAAAGTTAGCAAGAAATAAGAGAGTATCAGTAGTATTTGTCCTCAGGAATATAAGGAGCATCTGAACCCAAGAGGGCAGAATTAGAGACATTTGATGCAAGGGCCTACCTAGTGTAAGCTGAAATAAGATTTGTGTTCTTCCACTGTGGGCAAGCCATGTATAAAAACAAGGCAGCAGCAGAACTCTGAAAATGAAGTAGGGTCTTCATGTTCTCAATTGCTCCTCTCTGAATAGTTGCCAGTCCATATTGTGGAGGTAAATATTCCAGGGACTAAATGAGCTGAGGCACTTTACAAGTTAAAAGAATAAGAGTCCCTGAACCTTGAGTACTGGGTGCTAGCTTCATTCATTGAATTGGCATGCAGCATGGAAAATCCTCTGACTTACAAGGGCAGAGAGAGCACTCTAGAGTCCCTGTAGCTTTGGAGGCTGCCTCTTTTGCCTGGAAAGCAGGATAGGTATCTTGATAAGAGGCAAAGAAGCCACTCTCCATTGTGGGACTGAGGAACTTTAGAAGTTAGAGGCAGCTGGGTAGGGGGAACATAAAGTCTTAGCAGCCCATTTAGCATTCAGAAGTCTGGAGAGAATATGGCACTCAGCAGATAGGCTTTCAAAGATGAAAACAGTTATTTCTTGTCTTTGAGAAAGATGGATGTGAGAATGTCAGGCCTTAAGCTTAGGGTTGTCTTTAGCCTGCAAATTATTTGTTTGGGGGATTTTGATAAATAAAAATTCTTATTCAGTAAAGCCCAGGTGGTACCCCAAATTGTGTATTTCTTCTAACAAGTTCCCAGACCTTGTTGATTTTTTTGTTTGGGGAACCATAACTTGAGTAAAAGACTTACTCACTGGACAGGAGGGAAAGTGAAAGAAGCAGATAGGGGTTATTGGTCCTTGGATCTGAACTCTGTTTGGCAGGAAGATAGTTGAGAAATGTGGATATCAACAGTTGTGGCTGGGCCACTGAGTCCCAGACTAGATCTTGTGCCCTCTGTGTATTGGTAGCACCCTAATGAACAGAAATTGACAAAGACAGTCATAGGCTTCATTGACAAGGAGCCTCCCCTTCTTGGAATTGGTGACCAGGGCTGGTGTAGGGCCTCCTCCATAGGGCTGCCACTGATAGGAGCTGTTTTTATGTGAGCATGTGCTTCTTTAGCTTTTAGAAGATTTGAGATTTGGAGGCCACCCTGGTTGCTTATTATTCTGTGTCTGTGGAGTTCCCAAGCATTTTCATGGACTCCTGACAATGGCTTTAGTTCTTTTCAGATCAGCTCCATTGGTACATCTCTTAGGCATTTTATCTGACTATTTCACAGCTTCTCAGTTTGAAGGGCTTGGAAGTCTATTTGTTGTGACCCACCTGTGACAGTTGTTGGTGAAAGGATCAAACTAGAGAGAAGAGAATATTCAGACTGTCATCAGAAATCCCAGACATGTATAATACAGACACCTCAAAACATTTTGGCCAGTTGTCTTACAGGTTTGTTAGTATAAAAATTTGTTCTCAAAGGGATCGCTAGTCAGTGGTGTAAGTGACTGTGAATTAATTGGATTATTTGTCTTTACTTCTTTATGCTTGTTGTGTTCACTCTTGGGTATGCATGCTACAGTGCCTTCAGGGTTTTAGAAAAAAACAACAGTTCTTTTAGTTATAGTAGTAAATAGTCAATTTGTTTCACAGCATGCTTTTTGGCAAAATAGATAGCTATAAAAGTATCAAGCTGTGAGGCAATAATAAAAATAATTTATTCTTCTATAACAATTTTAATTTCAGAATTCTTTTACATTTTTAGTGTTTGTATATAATAGACATCTACTGAAGGATGTTTGAGGGACAGATGATCATTTCATTACTTTGCCAGCTGGGAAGTCAGATAACTCTGAGAGTGTGTGGTTTGAACTTTTTTTTTTTTT